>OMNW01035226.1:24610-47313 GCA_900303245.1 Selene dorsalis | reverse complement strand
GGGGTGAATGTGATAGGAATTCTTAAAAATCGAGCTGTATATAAAATAAAACCATTATTTAGATGGTAATTTGCCTACAGGTTCACTTCCTCTGTCTGCCTGGAGAGATCGCCCCAGCAGTGTAGCAGCTCAGCCAAGTGATTGTTGCTAGGTCAAAAATTCACGGAGCAACAGGTCATTTAGCCAATTAGAATTGTCAGATTTTATTCCTTTGGAGCGCAGAAAATATTGCCCCAAACCAAACATTTTGGTCTCCCGTGGCAACCAGTAATCAAGGGGAAAAGTATCAGAGGAGCTTTCCTTGGTACAGCAGGATGGCTATGGAGTTTTCATCAGTTTCCAATTCTGGTTCCGTATAATAGACAGCCAGGCCACGCAGTGTGTTAGAGGAGCACATGAGGACCGCCACTGTTAAATGGCACGTCAAAGACGGCTCCGAGCCAACTGTTGGACTGCATGCTGTCAGTTCTTCAAGCTTGCATACCGGAGGATGTAAGAAGGGGAGATTATCCAGCTGTTCAGGCAGATGAAACAGACAGTATCAGCTGATGCTGGTGCTGCGGTGCGTTCACAACCATAATAAGAGTGTTTTTATTAGTTCATCCAGCTTCTAGACTAGTGATCCCTCCCACTCCTGTCATGTTGCTTTAAACCTGGAGAGGAACGGACACAAGTTTACCTGACTGCTGTTCCCGCACTTCATTCCAATGTAGTTTCTTTTTCCTTTTTCCACGACCCGAATGATGACTCAGTAACTCACTCAGGCTACGCCTGGCTGAAATAGCCTATAGACGCTGTCACGAATTGGACACTTCGGGGGCCCCCATCATTTTGCGGGGCCCTATGCAACATGCGTAGTGTGCGTATTGGGCGAACCGGTACTGATCACTGGTTTGATATCCTGTATGAGCCAATATCTGGTATCAGATCCAGTGTTAGGAGAGTTGTGCATCAGCTAAACCCTAACTTAAATCTTTATATATTTATATATTCAAAAGGCCTGCAGTCTTGGTGCTCTGATGAGTCCAAATACATATGGTATGCTGGTGGCTGCTTTAATTGGCTTTGTTCTTGATCTTCTTGAAATGCTCTCTGCTAAAATACAGTGCTTTGACCCAACAAGTGTGAATGTTCTCACTTACTCTTTTTTTCATTTTTATCTTGCTAAATAAGCGATTTTTGCATCATCACACTCAAACTCAGATGAAACACACTTGAGGAACTGAAGCTTAGAAGTTGAGAGTCAAATGTCTGTTTTAGTCACACATGCTGCATGGTGGCATATGTGAGACGCTACCAAGCAGAACTGTGTGTGTGTGTGTGTTTGTGTGTGTAGGATAGAAGAACGCCATCTCCCACTCTCTGCCCGGGCTAAAGGACAGAACAGCAGGGTCCATTTCTCAGAGATGTGGGTGGCCGGCTGCTTACCCACCCATCAATATCATGCAAGTATGTTGCTGTGACCTGCCATCCGTGTCCCCTCAGCTTAGATCAATAACACGAACAGATTGTACGCCCCCACCACCACCCAAAACCCCATCCCCACCTCCACTCTCTGAGGGATTAGTGTGTGCCTTTTCAACATTATTATCATAAATCCTCTCCTTGAAAGGGCAGTGTCAGCTCGACTGTTGGAGCACTATAGAAATTCAATTGACAAGATAAGCTCTGTGGGATATAACAGAATAGGTAGTAATTTAGTGTAACTGATAATGAAGCAGTTGAGTACAGACCGTATAACACTTGTGTGTTTTTGGGGGATGAGACACGCTCCTGTCTTTTTAAAAAAAAAATTATGACGTATACAGCGGCTCTGCAAAAACACAAGAAAAATACAAAATATAAGAGCCAACGCCAAGAAAGAAGAGAGCATCACTCACACACAGTGGGTCAAAAACAACCAAAGGAGATAGGCCACATGCGGCAAGTCTCAGTGGGAAAAAAAGGGGACGCGTGGGATGAAGGGGGAAGAGAAAAGAGAGGAAGTAGAGGTGTTCACCTTGAGAGTGCTCATCCATTACAGGAAGGCTGAGGCCCGCTCTGTCACACTGTCACAGTGATGCCACCTCTACACCACCCGAAAGGTCACCTAGCACTTCACTGCAGTGCTTCAAACACAGAGTATGCACACACACACACAGCCACACACACACACACACACTCCATTTGTGCATTTACAAAAACACAGATGGACACACTCCCATCTGTCACCCTATTGCTGACAAGTCACTGCTGTTGCCACACAGACACAAATAAGCACAGATATGCATACACCTCCTATACGTGTGAGAGGGAGGTAATGCTTCATCGGTCACTTTTAAACAAAAACTGAAAAGACATTTTATGTTGTACCATTTTGCAAGGAACGGCTGTCTCTGGATTTTAGAATGTGCGAACACTCTCATAGTTTACCTCTAATACCTCTCTCTTTATTTGTTGCCTTGTGAACAGTGTCAGCCCACTCCTCTCTATTTGTAAAGCACATGAGATCTGCAATGAGCAACAAGGACATGCAGTGATACTTCAACATTCGATTACATACCTGGTAAAAGGTTGTGGTAAATTTCTATTGATGGATCTTTGTGGATTTGGATTGAGTAAGAGCAAATTTTATACCTAAAGATAATTTGTTATGGTCTGATTCAGTTGATGAGTCTGTGAACTTGTAGTGTTTTCTTCTTGGTTCAGTTTGTTTTGTTGAGAACCCTTAGTCAGCAGCAACAATGGCACAGCCAGTGTTGTTATATGTACTCATTTACATATACTACATCTTTGCATTGTTCTGTTGAGGTTTCCTATAACTTACAACCACGTTTTTGCTCTCACAATTGTGCAAATGACTTTATGCAAGCAGCATAAATCTGACAACCATCATTAGACAATTACTAGCTTTCAAAGTGAAGTGGCAGAACTGATTAAAGGAAGTAAAGAGGCTGAGACTGCTGAGGCTTGGCATTAGCCTGAAGGACAGCGTGTTGCTTCACACAGTGAAGTGACTGATGTTTAGACGATCAACTAGTGCGTAGAGAAACTGATCACAAAGGATGACGTGCTGTCTCTGTCTGTCATCTGCTGGGGAAAGTAGGAGAGCGGCTCAGTCATCCCACACTCACTCAAGGTCAAAGATCATTTTTGATTAACAGCTAAATCCTGAAGAATATTTCACCGTCACAGTGCTGCATCAAAATAACATTGAATAAAACTAAATGGACCACTAAATGGGTTGTTCAACTGTCACTGTGTATTTTTCACTGCGCTGCACCAAAGCAAAGAGCTGATGCTACATCCAGTATAGCACCAAAGCATGTGAAGGAGTATTAATGTGACAGCATTCCACTATTGGTGTGCGACCATAAATCCTTCATTCTCAACAATGGAGAAGGGGCACATATCTTTGCACACAAAAGTTGTGATTTCTTCAGTTATTTTCTTTGCTCGTGTCAAATTTGAGATTTGTGGTATTCCCACAGTACTTTACTTCAAGTTGGCAAAGCTTGCAAATGGCTTTGCCAACACTGTTTCTAAATCCAAAACGCTGCCAGATATCGGATTTGAGACTATCTGACGTTTTTAAAAGGGCTTTGCTAACGCTAGTCTCTGCAGCCATGTTGCATGTTTTGCTTTGGCCCTCTTTGCATGAATTCTACGATGCGACTCATGGGGTTAAAGTTCACTGTGGCAAACAAAATAAAAAAATATATACAAAATATACTTCTAAATACAAAAACATTTCCACACTGTAAATTTTGCAATACAATAACATAATTTGGTATGCAAAACGTTGTAGTTGTTTTTAAAAAAAAAATTGATATTTGGACGTACAAATTGATATTCGGGAATTGAATGGAGAATTGATTCAGTATCAGCAAATCGATATTTTAAACTCATTGGGTGTCATTAACAGGCGGATGGCTTCGTGTGTGAGCTTGTAAAAATAATAGTCTATTTTAAAGCACTGTGTGTGTGTGCATTATCTGCGACGATTGGTTGACTAATGGCCCTAAATGTTGACTATTGGTTGACCAAGAAAATCTTTGGTGGAGGGCAGCCCTAGACCCAGACTACAAAGTCTATGGAGGCAACGGCCTCAGAGGCACCTCCGACAGCCGCGTCAACCGTTGGTAAGTGGGACAGTCTAACCTTGGGAGCATTTCTTGATTGTGTCTGAACCTAATCAATGTCCTAATGTTAAACATTTGAAAGTGGCGGCTTTTCTCCACTTCCAATGGCTACTCAGCTCCCGCACCTCAGGCTGTGTGGCCAGCAGAGCCCTGAGGAGTTTGTGAGCCGCTGCACGAAACGAGCCCAGGTCAGCGGGCGACCACGCCTCCAAGCCGGCCACAGAGCATGGCTACCATGGCTATAGTGCAGAACCACCTCAACCTTTGATAGCTAGCATGCTACGTGGCTAATAATAACGGCGCGCAAAGAATCTTGGGATACAGGAGGCCACGAAGGACAGGTGTGGTGCATCCTCATAGAACTGGCAAAGGAAGGCTGGGTTTGTCGGCCGCATTTGGAGGAGCCTTTGAACTGGGACAGGCCTTGTCACGATGCTGTGACGTAGTCAGGCTTCAAATGCTGCCTCCAGAGGATGCAGCTGCTGAATTGGGACACAGCTAGTGTGGAAAAATGTCTTCTAGCGGTGAGGTTCCACCTGAATAGTATTTTTTATGCTGCATTCACGTGAATCAGGCAGACGGCAGACGACGGCCGCTGCACGGGACAAAACAAACAAGTGGTCTGTTGGAACGGCACGTGGCAACACAATACACGTGACAATATGTTGTTATGGTGTTGTATTGGTTACCTCACCCACGTTTTACCGGCCTTCCTTCGTTCGCTCTGGTGTCTCTCTCTGTGAGTCAGTGTTTCTGTGGTTAGCTTATGGTCACACTGCCACTGAACATAAAAGATGGCGGCACAACATGGCAGCCTGCATTGAGCTTGCCAGCTTCATGTATATATGAATGGCAAATTCAAAGCTCACAAGAACACTTCAGTTTGTTGATGGGGGTAATTACTAATTAATGAAACACATCGTTTTGGATGAAATAATCGATTTTTGTTAATAGACAACATGAAAAGTTACACAGTGGAGCTTTAATGAGGCACTGATTAGATGATCACCTGAGCCAAATCGTATTTAATGAGGAAGAGCATGAAAACCACTGCTGTGATTAAGAATTGGGGTTATTCCACCAATGTTGATTTCTGAACTCTTCCTTAGTTAAAGAAAATGGTCTTGTGTTGAATGTGAAGTTGTTTTCTTTGCATTATTCAGGGTCTGACAACACTGCATCTTTTTTGTTATTTTGACCAGTTGTCATTTTCTGCAATTAAATGCTTTAAATGACAACATATTTCTTTTGCATTTGGGAGAAATGTTGTCAGTAGTTTATAGAATAAAAAAGTGTTCATTTTACTCAAATACATACCTACAAATAGTAATACCAGAGAAACTGATCATTTTGAACTGGTCTCTTAATTTTTTTTTCCAGAACTGTATGTGGCCCTGCAACAGACTGATGACATGGATGGATGGATGGATGGATGACTGAGTTAACTTGAATGTTTGCCTTGTTCTTTTTTCCATTTTTGCTTGATCATTTTCACTTAAATTGTCACAGAAAGTAAAAACAGATGCTTACAGCAAACACATCCATAAAGTGCTGTTCAGATAGCACATCAGCCAGCAGCAAGTGAAACTTTGTAGGATGTAGCCAATAGGTGTAAATAAAATGAAAGTGTGTTGTTTGAAGTGAAGATTAGACAGATGAACATTGTACTGGATGAGCATATGTGAAGCATATGTTCTGATAATTTGGGCAGTACCTGGTTTCAAGTCTTGTCTGGCTGTTTACAGCTCATCCAACAACATTATGGCCCCATTTACACTTGTCAGTGTTTCAGTCCAGGTGAGATTTAATACGCATTAATTTATACTTAGTCATAAATATATGCCAGTGTGTTTGCCAAATCACAAATGTGATCTCAGTCTGTTGTGGTTTTCCTGGATGCAAATCAGGGGGTGGTGATAATTCTCCTAAAGCTGTTTGATAAATGCCACCAGTTTACTTTAGCGCACACATTCACAAACACATGGATTAATTGCATTTATGAACTACAAGTGTGACAAAAGATTTATTGTCTCCACAAACTCTCTTGGAGGCATTTAAACCTGATATATGTATCCTACATGCACAAAGTGGTTACGTATAAATGAGTTGCAGAGGAGTCTGCCGACCAGTGAACCGATGCAGACAACAAACTCATTCCACTTTCAGGAGCAGTGATCAGAGCAATCACGTGTTGGAAACTTAGACTCAACAAATGGAGGCATCTTTTCTCCTCTGTGTCTCTTTGACTTACTGTTTATTTGCTTTTTTTGTGCTGTAAAAGAGAGTGAAGAACATTAGAAACTGAAGTGCAGAGTGTGAGCCAGAGTTTCAGAGGTTGAAGGAGGAGCAGTGAGCGTGAGTCAGAGAGGTAAGAGGGGGCGCGACAGACAACACTCACTCTGCTTCTTTAAGATGTGGCCAGAACAGGTGGTGTTATGATATCAGCGTGGTGCTTCAGAGGCCGCCTTGCACAAATGTTCATCTAAGCGGCCAGTTAGCGGTTACCTCAACATCTGCTTACAGAGAACAGCCTCACAGCAAGATGTTTCACACCACTCATAATCCAGTAAACCTGCAGGCTCTCTGCAGTACGGAGTTCAAAACATGCCTTTGTAGAGGAGGTCAGCCCTAGATCAGTGGGAAACCAGTACATTATCAGTAGATGAATAATGGGGATTACAATGGTCTACATGTCTCTGTATTTATAGACTTGTCCTTTTGGTTTTTTTAAAATAGAACAAGGTCAATGAGTGTTTTTCTCCATTGTTTCACCTCATATGGTGTCAACTGTTCATTTCAAGTTCAAACTGGTGCTGTTTCATTATTTGTGTTGATGCAAGTAGACAAGTGGCAAAACTGTGTGATTGTTTTCTTTCTTTTTCTTTTTCAACACAAAATAGATAAAATTCAAGCAACTGGGCTGATCTCCTGCACCTTCAGGTCTCACCATAAAACACACTGTATATTGTTTAAATTCCAATATATATTATATTATATAATCTTCTATGATGTTGTATAATGTTGGGTTAAATTTCCCAACATTATAAACCTAATCCTCCGTCTCCACTGCTCGACCGTTTCCATCAAAGATATCTATGTTTTCTCTGCACTGATTAATATCACAGCTCTCTGGTAACTTGCTTCAACAATTTATAATGTCCTCCAGACAGTGATCAATAGGTCTGAAGTGCTGACAGTTTTTATCACCGTCATTAATTATCCATAACAGTAACAGTAAATGCTGCCAAGGGTGTTATGGCTTTTATACAACAGTTACAGCTCCATGTCTGTTTTTTTCTGCAAGAAGAGTGAGCAAAGATAACACACCACTGATTAGCTCGCTGATTAACACTGGAGTTGCCATAGCTACCAGTAAATTTGTTTCTACCAAAGCCAAGACTTATAGAAATCCATGGCACAGTCAGAATTGAAGGAATTGAACAATGGAGCTGCTAAGGCCCCATTTACACTTTACTGAAAGCTTATAAAACATTTAAGAGACACTGTTGTTCAGCCACATACAGGAGGATATCAGTCAGAGGCAAGTTTAACTGCACATGGTGTAAGATGTCTGTGCAGAACCAGCCTGTTTTTGACTTTAACCGTGGTGACACTTAGTGAGGCTGATGGTTGAAATAAAATAAACATGAGCAATGTCAAAATGTGCTCTGTGGCACGGACATCAAACATACGCAAACTCTAGCTAATAGTGAACGATTCTGCAAAACCCTGAAACATGGGCAATGATGACAGCATTTTTCACTTATTACTTTCTTTAATTGCTGCACATTTTAACTACTGGTAAGCTACTGGTTAAGATTACAGAAAGACTGTGTTTACCTCACATTAACTATAGTTGAGGTATGATTAGCTTTCAGCTGGTGGTTAAGGTTAATCAAGAATACAACTGTTAATTACAGCTCTGTGATGGGATTGAAACAATCAAGACATGCCACAGTCCATAAAATGTGAAGTATTTTCCAATTAACAAATTTTCCTCAAAGAGTAAAGTTCTTTCAATAATTTAACAGATTTCTCAAAATAATCACATTTTTTCCTTTCACTGTAACCGAGACTTTGGTTTCTGCGACCTTTTGTTCTATTTAACCCTTAAATATGAAATAGATACTACACACGCACGCACAAATGTGTGTGTATATGTGTGTCACTCAACCAGTCGCTGACATTTACGATTTTAACTGCAGTATCCAACATTTGGTCGACGTTAAATCCTCTGCTGTCTCTCGGACAAATCGTCTGCTGCCATCAGCACCACTTACACTGCTTTGCCAGAACCACTCAGTTATATCTCTCTATCATAACTGTCCATAAACCATCCTGTCCGCACCAACTGTCTTGTCAACATAAAATGCCAAATGCACTAAACTGCCCTGAAATGAAATGTGATATCCTTGAAATCTTGATTGTTTTCCTTAGATGTCATAAAAAAAATTAAAAAAAAATTGGTTGCCTATACTTCAATAAATAGAGTGTCCACGTGCTTAAGACCAGAAATTTCATATGAAGAACAGAGTTGGGCTGAGTTATCCCTGATTGGTGCCAGTACGTTTTCTCCAGCCTGTTTACTGCCCTGTGATTGTTTGATTCTGTAACTGTTTGTGCACGCGTGTGAGTTGTCCAGCAAATGCATTACAAGGCCTTTAGCTTGTTACTCAGCCTGCGGGGAGGGTGGAATCGTGACGAGGTCTCCAAACTTCAAGGTCTCAGTAGATTGCCTGTGCACTCTGTAAGATTACTTTCAAAGTTAGAGTAAGGCCAGCGAATTCTCAATCAGTGGGTTCATACTGACCTAGGTAGCTTGAATCACTCCTGTAATTATACATTAATTAAGTCAATTTCAAAACACTTTATTTTCCAGTAATAGGAGGAATAATCATTCTCACGTGGAGGTACTTCAGTTAAGGTCTGATAAAGAGTGCAGGTACCTTGAAAATGACTGAAGGTGAAGAGCCGCTCACAAGGGTTACGCTTGACACGTGTGATTACTGGAGTTTTTTCTTCATTAGTGTTGATGAGGTTTTAGTCTCCTTTTACAAAACATGTCTGCTCAAGTCTCAAATGCAAACAGACAAAAAGTGCAGAAGAACGAGTGCAACGAGTGGCTTCAAGTGTGTAGCACTGTTTTTAAAAGAACACACTGATGTAAAAGTCCTCCTCAGCAGCATGTCACTGAGCAGACTATATTTTGGGATATAATCATAGCCTTTAACATTTGAGTAGACATGCAAACCTACAACAGCACGTGAATGTTGCAAATGTGCTGTAGAAGTTACCCTTGGCGGCATTCACAGGAGCCGTGACGATGGTCTTGTGTTGAAACGATGCACAGCGCCTGATTCATCCGCAAATTAGCCGGAGGAAAATATTCCACGCCACGTCACCACCCAGGTCCGAGCCTGGCTGTTGAGCGGGAGAATGGACGGAAAGTGCGAGATTAGAGCCTAATAAGTGTCAGGTAAGAGCAGCTGCTGACAGCCACAGTCGGTGAAACCTGCCTCACTCAGGCTGCAGAGAGAGACAGAGGAGAAGGCAGAGGCAGGAAGAGGAGCCCTGAGAGAAGGAAAAGGTTAATTGTATCTAAGAATACTTACGACTGTTTGCATTTTCCATCATTTGCCAAAGCCCACCTTAAGGTTCCCTGACCTTTTGTTGGGTGCCTAATGAAACCCGTATAATAAATCACACAATGACACACCTCCTGCGCCTCTCCCACTCCTACTTGTGTATTTTCTTTCTGGAAGTCCATGTGCCACCTTTTTTGTCTTCCTTCCCCTCTCCCTCGCTCGCTTATTCTCTCTCTTTGCCGGGTCTCCCTCCCTTTTGTGGACCCATGGGCCTGCATTAATAACACTGACACTCCAAACGCGGGAGATAAAAGGAAATGAAGATGGGAACCAGAGTCTCTCAATATGTGCACTTCATCATATACCAGACAGCCTCTGAAACAAGGGGAGGGGGATGCGCAGGACTGGGGAAAGGAAGAAGAGAGGAAAGTGTTGAAGGAGATGAAGAGAGTGAGCAAGGTGAAAGGGTAGAGGGGCGAGGTCAAAATATGGGCGAGTTGAGAGGAATGAGTGAAGGAGGGGTGGGACCAGTCGGGGTACAGAGGCCGACAGGATTATTATGAGAAGTGGTCCGTTGTTGAAAAGGTCTTTTTTGAAATCCAAAGCAGTTGGAGAAGGATCAGTGGTCGTTGGCGAGTTTCTTAAGGTTAACAGTGAACTTGGATACACATGGAGAGGCAATGCGATATAAGATGAGGCGCAGGGATGAAGTACACACACACTCTGTTTGCACGTTCTTACCCAAAGTGTTTTTTTTGTTTTTTTTATTCAGCAAATGTTAAGGTCTAATTTTTGTCTTCATCATCCGATCATGACATTCGCCATAGTGACTTCTGTGTAATTGGTACAGCTCGGCATTGTCAACAGATGGTGGTAAAGATTAATGATGGTGTGGAGCTAACAAACTTAAAAATAGACTGCTAGTTTCTTTTTCTTTTTTTAAAAAAACTTGTAGAGACATGATACAGTTTTGCCAACTGAATTTCTCATCTACACTATCATAGCACCATCAAAATATCACATGCATATCAAACCATGCACTGTGCACTTTTGTTTCTAAGCCAAAAAAAAAAAAGGACTTTAATTTTAACATTTTTAGAAAAGTTAGATAACATCATGGTCCTGTGAAAACTCTGCGGTGCCTGAGATGAATTTTAATCAGCAGCCAGTAGATTACGTCTCTGTTTTAAACTAGCTGACAAATCTCTTCAGGTAGAAGACACTGTGTACAATTTTCTTGATTATTAATTTAAATAAATTGAAGGATTAAAATCTCATTTCAATGGACGTGAACTGTTTTCTGGCCACTTGGGGGCAGCAGAAACAAGATACGCAGACATCAGCATACCGTCATGTTTTATTGGTGTTAGCGAACAGTTGCTAAGAAGACAGGGAGGAGCAAATTCACTTTAGCTTTGTTTAGGTTTCCACTGACTTAACGTCTCAGCTACGACGTGCCACTGAGTCACTCCGCCCGTTGTGGCTGGTGTTCAGTGAGTTTTCAGTGTAACTAGCTTCCTGAAACGATGCTGATGAGTGTGGAGAAGGTCCACTAAAAAAAGGTGGTGAGCCATGGAAACCAAAACAATGAGCTGAAAGATGACACAGAACTGTTTGTGGGTTTATCACAGAGTCATTTTTATGATGCACCAGCTTTTTGAATTGAGCAGATTCTCCTTCTGAGGCTTCCAAAACCCCTTCAAAACCCATTGGATTATCTCAGTAATTGATTGTCGTGAGGTTTAAAACAACACTGCTCCTTTTGTTCATTGTTATCTTTCCAGGTTCAGGGTATAATTAACAACCAGATTGTCTTCGGCTTCAGAGACAGAAACGTGTCTTTCTGTGGTAAGACAGGTTCTCTAGAAAGACGATTTGATGCGGTCGTGACCAAAGAAGCAGGGCACTCTGAAAACACAGTCCTTCTCACCATCCCTGTCATCAGCACCTCTCAGCTGCAGAAAGTTTGAAGGAACATTTGTACATTTTCAGCTCCCCTCACCCCCTCCTCTCCAGAGCCACCAAAAGCATATCTGCGATAAATTTGTTTTGTTCTTTTTCTTTATTTTTCTCTTTTTTTTTAAAAAAAAGAAAGAAAACAGCAGACACTTTGTTTTCAGAAGCAGATTGTTCAAAACTCCCACCAGTAATTAACAAGCAGAGAGACGTAGGGAGAGCGAGAGGCAAACAGAAAGACAGATACTCAGTGGCTTTAATTGGAACAACATCTCACACTATGCAGAAGTGTCGTCCTGTTCCCGTCAGCAGCAGCAGCCCCCTGTTTCCATTCGTGCCTCCCTGTGCTCTGCTTTTTCCCACTTCTTCGCCCCCTCTCCGCTCGCCTTCAATTAGCACCGGCCAATCAGTAGCCCAATTAAGTATTTTTGTGACTTTCTGCCTCTGTCCTCTCAAGCTGATGAACACTCCAACATCTCCCAATTAGAGGGATATTAATTGGGTTAACGAACGAGGGGTCACCAACTGCGGGCTATTCATTTCACTCAGTCTTTGCATTGATACGTCTCGGAGCGTCTGTCTCAGAAATAGAAATACTGACCTCGTCCTCATGCAAAAGAATAGAGAGAGGGTGGGTGGATGGTACAAGCCATTCATTATCTTTCGTGTTATCACCACAGAAATCACACCAAATGAAAAAAAAAAAATCAGCAAGTGCTAAAATGGCCTTGATGTAACGGATGTGGAAAGATTCTCCTCGAGCCCTCCCTCTCCTCCCCGTCCCTCCTTCCGTCTGCCACACGTTACTTCACAAACAGACAAAGTAGAGGCAATGAGTCAACGCGGCCATGCGTGGCTTCTGTGTGCGGCTCCATGAGCTTTGTTTGAGCTCGAGGATGCTCAATGAGACGCGGAGAGTGTCATTTCTCAGGCCTGTCCCACAGGCTCGCCAAGAGGGCGGAGAGGGGAAAATGGAAGTGTAACAAACAGACTGTTCAATTAGGGGCGGAATGGTGTGAAATTGCTTCCAAATGATAAGCCTCTGTTATAGCTTGCCTCGTAGGTGAGTAGTTATGTATCTTGGCAAAAGAAAAAAAAACACAAATTTCAGTGACTGCATCCCCCACATGCATCTTTATGATTATAACAAAACAAACATTATAAATATGGAACACCATGCAAAGTCTTAGCTGCAAGTTTTAGGTTACACTCAGCTAAAAACAATAAGCTACGACCTTTATGCAACAAATCCTTCTGTCATCAAGGCTATAATGTAGTTATAATATGTGTTTATTCAACTCTACGGTTATTTTGAAAGCGGTAGTTTGTGTTGTAGTTGAGTTAAATTGCATTTACAGAGAGTCATTTCTTTTATTTGGCTCGCAGGGGTGGACAAAATAAAAGAAACTGCCGTCAAAATGACAGCAGTCTCCAAAATGATTGTGACGTTCAGCACCACCTCTCTGAAGCATCATGATAACTCTAATGAAGGCAGGATTTATTGCAGGACTGCTGTTAGACTGCTACTTTCATCTGTGTAAACTAATTATATATTCAGCAGCATCCATAAACTTTTAATCATCATGCTTCATGTCATGATGATGCCTATCACCAGTGTCATCCTCAAGCACTGGTTATGTGCTGATGTGGTTATGAGAGGGATACTTCTACAGCTGTCACTCAGCTTTCATTATCTATTGCTTATGTCTCTGTTAATCACAGTGCCTCTTGCATTTTCACATCACCTGTTTTGGCTTAAATCCCAAAGCAATACATGTGAAATAGAAAAAAAGAGTCTGAAGTTAATGGAAGAAATTGTGCACATTAAAAAAAAATCTTTTTAATTATTTAAAGCTAATTAAAAATAGCAGATAACTGTGTTGTTTATGGATTTTTCCCCTTTTTGCCATACTCCACTCCTCTCTGACATTATGAATGCACAGGCCTGCAGCCACTCCACTAAGCTCATACATCACTGGATAAAGGTTAAGGAACAGAGCTCTCCTCAGACAATGGGCCCAGGAAAGGGCATGAGTAAGTAATTGAGCAGGGATTTGTTTTTGTTTTTTTTCCTCACAATGAAGAGGCTAAAATCAAGTATTCAAACATGGCAGAGGAGCGTAACTCACACAGGAACCGTGCAAGCGCTACTACCTTGAGATAAACAGGTTGATTAAGATACAATGACTGTGAGCCAGAAGAGACACCGGTGTCATTTTGCTGGCCCCTCTTTCCCACATATGCTCCCAGGAAGGTCAGCACTCATGCAGAAGGGTTCAGCTAACCAGAGTTGTGCTGAGGGGCCACTGCAGGTGGAGGGGGGTTACAGCATGACAAAGGAAGTTTTATTTCAAAAATACTTCTAACTAGATGGAGCTTATCCCCTAACAGGAAGCATAGATTAAAATGTCACTGTAGCATTTGTTTCTGAGAACAATTTCACATCATGTAGAAAATGATGTAATTGGTTTACGTAAAAATAAAGAGTTCAGGTTTTTCTGAGAATAATCAAGAAAATGTCCTACATTGTTGTTGGATGTTTGACTGTAGTGGGCTGTTTACACATGGTGATGACATGATGGTGGTGTGAAATGTCTCTGGGGAAAACTGCTTATAGTTACACTTATTTAGTTATTTATGTTTTTTTGTTAAGCAACATCTGGTGGCAGCAATTTTTTTCAGCAAATGTCCCAAAAGACAAAAGACAGATTTTGAGTAGCATGGCATTCCAGAACATGCACTTCAATCTGTAGCAGTAAAGTCCGGTAGCTCAACCATTGCTTCATTTTTGTTGCGTTTTCGTCGTATTTTGTCGACTACTGATGGATACTTGTGTGGGGAGAGAAGGTTCTTTAGGAGAGGAGCTTCTTTCATTGAAAATGGAGCAGGTCTGGAGGATGCCACCCTGTTCCAGCTGAGATGAAGAGGTGTTTTCATGGTTGCACTGTTGCGCTGTTGGAGGAGAGAGGAAGGCTTGGAAGTGGAGATGTACCATCGGTCCTTTCTGTCGCTAGTCATCATGGGAGATGTCAACTCTTTGCCCAACAAGAGTGATGAAGAGCTGGAGATGTTGGTGAAGACTCTGAAAGTAGATATTTTTTCAAATCATAACAGTACTTGTGTACATCCCACCCAATGGCTACTACTGAAGTTTCATCTGAAGTTCTCCATGAAGTCGTTGCTAGGATACAGACTAAACATCCTTTGGCATTTTTAATGATATTAGGAGACTTCACTAATGTTTCCCTGATGGATTCACTGAGGGATGTGGTGGAGAGATGAACATTGAGGGTGATGGAGGCCAGTCTGGACGGCTCAGATCATCCACTTCATGGCACCTTGGTGGACAGCTGCTCTCTATTTGCTGCAGGACGGAGAAATGTAGAAGATCCTTTGTACTTTTAGCCATCAGGCTTTTTTGATTCTTCTGCAAATGGTGATGAGCTGACAGACAAATGAATTTCTCTTTGGGGATTAATAATTCGTATCATATCATATATCTAAACCATCTGGAGCATCCTGGCTGGAAGTCATTCATTTTCTATGAGAACCAGTGTCTTTCAGCAGTGAACAGCGTCAAAAGCGTTGGAGTCGCGTTTTGGGCTGTGAGAGCATCAACAGAAAGTTGAAGTCTCCTGAACTTTATGGAAATGAGCTATGATGCGGATCAGAGCGTAGATGTCCCCCACTCAAGAAGAATCACACAACTGACATCAACCACTTTGCCATGTGTCCAAAGCATCCATGAATTTCTGAACAGTGTCAGGGAGAGGGCAGCAAGAGTGGAATTAGACGTTCCCACCGGTTTCGGTGTGAATGTACGTAAAGCTCAGTAGTTTTTCTGCCCATACTGTATCAACCTCTCACCACAGCATTCTCACATCGCATCGTTAGTTATTCATTTATCAACATTATTCTCAACACTTCATCTGTTCATCAGTTTATTTCATTTATCTCCTGCTGCTAGGTGGGACGGCACCTTTAACATGAGTGAAGGTGTTTCTGTATGAGCATGATTTAATTTTATCGCAGCCAGGCAGCCACAGACTACAGCATGTAACTTACATATGGTAAGTGTTTTATAAGCGCTCACCCTGATAATGAACTTTGATACAAACATCCTGTGTTGCACAGTAAAATGTTTGAAGTGAATGCGCACATGTCCTTATCATACATGTCTGGATTCCTTAACGAGGGAGGGGGAATAGGAGTACACCAGAATTTTAAACTTTGTAAGAGAGCGCAATCAAAACATAGGACTTCAAATATAGCACTGTTGTGTGTGTGTGTATATATGTATATACACACGGACAGTAACACTTTCCTATATTGACATATGGCAACAGAAACACCTGTACAAAAACTGGTGTTGAATGCAGTGTTTATCATTAAATCAGACAAAACAATGATCAAACCAGACATCCAATAACTTGTTTCATCAGTTTTCAATTACATTTTGCTTAGAATGAAATAAATTTTAAATGTCACCTTTTAAAAGAGCTCCAACACCCACAGGGGAAGTGTATCTTAACATGTTCACATTGACTTCTCCATTCAGCCGTGGTGGTTGCTGCTCGTATTTGACCCGAGTCTTATCTACAAATGTAACAGGGTCAATGTGCTTTATCCCCAGTCAGTTAAAGCACAGTGGGGATTTGGGCTCCACTGCCCTTTTGATGTGTTCACCACTAGACCCAAACATCAGCTGCCAGAATCCAGAGAAAGAATAATTACATTTTTATGGATGACTTTATCGAGCAGAGGAAAGAGGCTCTCACACTAACAATGCCATGCAGGTATGATGTTTAAATCCCTATCCTGCTGAAATCAGCAGACCTTACCATGGGTGTTTTTCCTCAAGCAGGTTCCTGACAATGAAAAATGTCCGTATTCTCAAGTTCACACTCACACTAGTGTGTGTGTGTGTGTGTGTGTGTGTGTGTGCATGCGTGCATGTGTTCGTGTGCGTGTGTGTGTGCGCGCGTGTGCGTGCGTGCGTGTGTGTGTGTCTGTGTGGCTGTGTGTGTGTGTGTTAGATGTATGAGCGTAAGAGAGCTGGAGACAGTTACAGAGAGAGGGTGGCAGTGAATAAAGAGCATCAGTGTCTATGCATGAGCCCATAAACAATTTGTGTTGCTGCGCGCTGTGGTGTGAAGACCTTGCACAGAGAATCTGTCCAGTTAGTGAGTTCCCCACTTCTGTTAACCTTGATCAATAGCACGAGGTGACCCGAATGGGTCCCTGCACAGTGTGTTGGGGGGCCAATCTTCATCCCCATACCAGCTGGCCCTCTCAAGCTCCGCCCGAGACAGATAGAAACTGCAGCACACATGCATGTGTGTATTTACCTTTCATGCACATATTGCCACTCACACGTATGGCTTGGCAACAGACAGGGTTTTAACAGATGGGGGGTGGCGGTGGGGGGGTAGAGCCCCCTGCAACCATTCTGCAGCCCTTCGATCGAGGAAGGAGTCATAAGATTTATGGCTGACAGGCTCTTAGTATTTTTTATGCATTCCTTCACCATCCCTCTCCTCTCCTTGCCATACCTTTTGTTGATCATGCTGACATAAGCTGAAAAACCTTGTTGTGTTGTTCAGGTTTCTCGTCGCTCCATGACGGTGTCCTGATTAAACTCCCCTCATGTGAAGCTCATGACCTCAACAGACATTTACCTGGGAGAAGGCAAGGAACCATTGTGGAAGTGTTTTAGTAATGCATGTAATACTTGAGGAAATAAAAAGGAGACGTGGTGGTGTAAGAAGGAGGCACGTGGTTTGAGATATTTCTTGGTGATGAACAACTGTTTTATTCATCTGCCTGGTGCAGCATTCAAGCTACAGCAGGTGTTCATTCGCTTGATGAGCATTAAAGAGCAGCATGCTACTGTGCGGGAGGAACGTGATTTAATAAAAAAGGCCTATAGCTATAATTACATACATAATACATGGACACATAAAAGTCAGATAATTCATAACATTTCAATTGCTGGTGCAGGTCCACTGTAAAATCTGTGATATTTTGCAGTTCACTTAAGCACAATTCGTGTGTCTTGTCCAATGTCCAATCATTGTGCTTTCTTTCCAGTCCACCTCTTTGAAGTAGATTGTTACTCTCACATATTCAATATGTACAGTCATGGAAACAATTATTAGACCAGCCTTGTTTTCTTCAATTTCTTGTTCATTTTAATGCAATGATTATGTAATCAAGTACTAACTCCTGTGTGTATCATGTGGTTAAAAGACAGAAAAGAAAACATGGACAGCCTAAAAGCACTGTGTTTGGCAGTACAATGCCATACTGATGTAAGAACTCAAGTGATTTTGGTTATTATCAAGAAAACCATGGAAAATGGCTAAATATCAGCTCTTACATTAAACTCTTATGAGCTATTTTTGTTGTCATCATTATATTGTCCAAACAAATGAACCTTTAGTTGTACCAGGCATTAAAACGAACAAGAAACTGAAGAAACAAGGGTGTTCTAATAATTTTCTCCATGGCTGTATGTCATGACTGTAAGGTTGTCACTTAACTTGACTTATAAAAGTACAGATCGTTTTCTACGAACATAATCAGACCTGCTCCTATGAAACCGTGATAATTGACCTTTTTTCCATTCTGAGCAAATATGCACAACAGTTATGAAATTTGAAGAAATGAGTCATTTACTGGGGAACAAATCAACAGATAATGTTCCACACACAAGTGAACAGTTATTATTGTTTCAGACAGTGAAGTATAGAGTATATGGAGAAAAAGAAAGTGATATTATTTGCTGATTTCAGTCCCGCTCACCTTTCTCCAGAGAAGAAAGGTCTGGCTGGACTGACTGTGATTCTGAGATCAGAGGAAAGATACTGTTTGGTTTGCTGTTTGGATTTCTTTCAACCAGTCACAATCGTTGTGGGCAGTGCCATAGCAACGGTGCGCTTACAAAATATTGCTGGGGAGAAACAGGTTTTGATGTAAATGTAAATGCCTACAGGCAGAAAAATGGCTACATCAAAGCAACATATAACACCTAAACAATTGGTAAAGGACATTTGTAAAGTCTGCGATACGACTTTTACAAATAACAACAAACATGGGTTGGTTATAGGTGTCAAACAAGTGAAACAAATAAAATTGCCTTGCCTTGCCTTGAAGCCCGACTGCACTTTGGCAGTCAAAACCACAGACGACGTACAGTAATACATGTCTGTGACTCCTGCAGAACTTTACTAAAACGATATTAAAATACCCCCAAAATTTCTATTTCATACCATGTTTTGTTGTTTGACATTTGCCTCTCTAGCTCACTGAAGACGATGGGCCAAGCATGATAGATAAAACTTTTGCTGTAACCGGTCGTCAGACAAGCCAGAGCGTCCTTCTTGGATAGCAGATGGCATAAACATACTCTTTGAATATCTTTACAGTAATACACCAGAAGAACCGAGCATGCCTTCTTTATTGCAGTCTGCAAATCTCCATCAAAAGTTGCCATTTTCAACTCAGAGATCGAAATATCAGTGGTTCCTGTTGTTGTGTCCTTTTTCCATGGGGAATATGAAAACTGCAACAAGAAGGCGGGACTCCCACCGGGCGGCTCATTCCGGCCAATGAGAGGCTAATCGCAGCAGTGAACTTCCTCCAGCTCAGACTAGCTGATTTACTCCAGCAGAGAGTTGCATTTCATAATTTCCTGGATGTTGATGATACTGATATCAGCTATGTTAATATCGATCCACATCTGTCACAAATATATATGCATAAGTAACACATGCAGATAGTTCCCATCTGGTGGCAGTCATACTGGACCATGGTTGCTTAGCAGAAAATATAAACAGCTGCTTTGACAGATGACCAATGGAATTTATATTTTACATTAAAATGATAATTACAAACATACAGTTGGAATGATATGAACTTAATTAATGATACTTACTGTACTGCAGTTTCTCTTTTGCATGCTTCAGTGGGTCCCTTACAAGGCAGACATTAATGATCCTTATCAGTAGCATGTTGACTCTGCATGTTTATAAATGTCAATGAACTCAAT
Source organism: Selene dorsalis (assembly GCA_900303245.1). Lineage (NCBI taxonomy): Eukaryota > Metazoa > Chordata > Actinopteri > Carangiformes > Carangidae > Selene > Selene dorsalis. The sequence goes on along the minus strand of OMNW01035226.1, from coordinate 27,601 downwards.
TCACTACTATAAATTATGCTCCGAGTAAAAATATAATGGCGCCCTGATCGGCCTGTGTTCACACCACAGGAATGATCCCTCATCCTCTCACAACCCTTTGAATATTTCAAAGTGCCTTTAAAAACCTACCACTAGTGTCACATTGCAATTATCATTTTTATTTTCCCACTCATTTGTTCTAAGATGGTGTGTCCTCTTTCCCCAACTGTGGATCAAAACACGCCTTCGTCTAAATGTGTGTGTGCATGTTCCAAGAGTCAGACATATCTTTAATGTAATCACAAAGCCTTTCTCCCTGCCAGACTTCTCCTCTCTTCTCTTCTCTTCTCCTCTCCTCTCCTCTCCTCTCTTCCAGCATAATTCAAACAGGAGGTGCAATTACCAGCAAGTATCCCCAGAAAGTATCATAGGACAAACGTCAAAGTACATAAAGTGCTTCAATTGGCCATTAAATGAAACATGCTCAGTGTGATTATATTTACAGAAGCACATCTTTTCTGCCAAAGAATTGGGTTACTGAGGGAATTCAGTATTGTACTGTGCATGAGCTGACATTATGTGATATCAGGCTGCTTTAGTCTGTCTTTGCCCATTCTCAGAAATGTCTTCTCATTGAATTCAGAATGGCCTTTCTGTCCGTCTCCCCTCTTTTATGCTGCTATCTCTCCCCCGATTCTCACACAACCTCCTTAATATTTCACCAAATGGCCCGAAGGGTCTTCTCTTTGCATTTCAGTCTTATTATGTATCTTTTTAATCTCTCAGTTATTTATCTATCTCTGAGATGGAGCCTTGTCTGTCAGATAGCACTTTTTGCTTTTAATTCCTCTGGTAAAAATGTGAACAGACTCATAAGTACTGGTAAGGAATTCCATCATGACTGAATCTTCACAGCCTCATTTAAGTTTCAAGGCAAGGACATTATGAGGAAAGTTTTGTGCTTTTCTGCAATTATCTTTGAAACTAAACTGACAGCATCAGTTCTTGTTTGTAGAAAACTAGGTCATTGTGATGCTGATTGATTTTTTTTTATACTGCACCACTGCTCATCGACACAGTGCACAGGTTAAATACCTTGGATTGTCTTTATAATGTGAATTAAAGACCAGGACCTAAATGCTTTGAAGACTGATAGGACACACATTTTTCATTAATCCAGCTGCATTCATGTATCTCTCCATGTCACTCTTTTGCAGTGATCCTTCAATATGGTTCAAACACTTGTGACAAATATAAATTGTTCACAGGGGTTCTTATCAGCCAGTGACACTGGTGCAGACACATCTGAGAAAGGCTCAGCTGATTAAATGAGCTGACTAATCAATCAGTTTTACCCTAGTTTTTAGGTCAGTGCCATGCCAACAATGTAAAAGAAAGGAAACAGTTTTCTATTACATTTGCAACTACACGGTGAGTAAAGTTAGGGATCATAGTAATTTTGGTCAACACCATCATCATTAAACACTGCAAACTGAAAAACACAATGCTCAGAGAAATGGTTATTCTATATAGCAAGAAAAAGGTATTTTACATTTTTAAAAAACTATTTACAACTCAGTGACAGTTACACTATGACCTTACTAATTGTAAGCAGTTAAGTATTTAATCTTTGGATTCATACATTATAAACACTACAACCTAAACCTGTAGATGTGACCCGTGTAGTCCCGCTTACATATGAACAAGAACATAGTCTGAAATTACTGTTGTTAGTCTCGCTCTTCCTCTCGGATCATTCTCCTCCATTGTTTCTTCTGTGACCTCTGACCTGGTTTAAGTGAATTGTAGAGATGCTCCAATACTTTTTTTTCACACAAACAGCACTGGTACAGTATACAGTGATAAATCTTCCATTTTCAGCTCGTACACACGTTTGTTTTCACTCGGGTCTAAACCAAACCCTGCACCACTAGCAGATTGTCACGTTTCCATGACAACTGACCGGAAAGACGCGTGGTATGTCATGTTTACATGACTCCCAACTGTAAAAATGACACTCTGAGATGTAACAATAAACTTAACAACAGAGATTATTTGTAGTGTTCGTTTTTATAAACAGACCACTCCAGAGGTCAGCTGTAGCTGCGCTAACGGAGCTAACTGGTAAACAGATACACGTATGCATTACACGTGGTATCAGATCGGTGCCTGGACTCCAGTACTTGCTGATACCGATGCCGGCATTTTTGGCAGTATCAGAGGCATTTCCGATACTGGTATCGTAATAGGAACAACTCTAGTGAATTTCATCACATCATTAGCAAAAAGTGCAAACAGTTTGAGTTTTTGTGTCTAAGTGATGACTCCTGTGTTGTATCTATTTTCAGCCTCTGCAACATGTGTTTACTGTTACGCATCACGAGTGAGTGGTGTTTTAGTCAGTAAAACTGTGTTAAGAGTTGCTGATATGCCTATGTGAAAGCTGCAACTTGTGACTAACTGATGAAAATTGCTCATGGTTTCATTAAGAGTGACTGATTCAGACCATTGAGGATTTGGTTCAGACAATGGAGTTTAGTGTTTTAGCAATTCAGAAAAGCCTCTAAGGTGGTCACAGACCCTTATATTCACCCCTCTAAGCGCAAACATTATTGAAAAGGCCCACGCTGTGAAATAATGTTTGTGTTGTGCAAGTAATGTTCTTGTGTTTAACATAAATTGCAAGTCTTAGACTTGACTCACAAAGCTTTGTTGAACAGGGAGAATCTTAGGAGAGAGATATGGAGCAGTAAATATACTGCCTAAAAGACATGTTTTGTTTTATGTTTCTCTCCACTAACTGACTGCAGCTTTAAAGTTATAATTTGATTTGTGTTGAAAAGGATTTTTTTCTCTTTTTGTTGTCTTTTGTTACAACATTTTCTTTTTAGACACTGCAATTTCATTGATTCATAGGAACTTTTGAGAGTATTAAATCATTTGAAGTGATTTTTTGCATCAACTGTAAATACGTCTCTTTTTTTTTTTTTTTTTTTGCCAAAACATGTCCTT
>OMNW01035226.1:3123-22226 GCA_900303245.1 Selene dorsalis | reverse complement strand
CCCCCCACCCCACCCAACCACCACCACCACCACACACACACAGATGAAGTAGCCATAACAAACGCACAGTTTTACATTTTTCGGCAGCCCATGTTTCTTGTCAGATGAGATCTGGGACACCGGGTCGAGGCGCTGATCTTGCAAGGTTGGTTTTCGGCCAAGAGACGCTGGGTGGAAGAGAGCCTCCATTCTCCCTGTAACAAATCATTTAACCATCACAATTACTCTGATGCTAATGGCTATGTGCCTTGGACTGTAGTGGGCTAAAATCAATATTGTTTTCAGCATTAAACGTGTATATTAAACCTCAAGAATAAACACCAGACCATGTAGATTGGTAACATATAACACCTTCAAGTGATAAAATGGGAACTTTCATCAGAAAGATATGACATGACTACAAAGCCAAGTAAGGCTTTCATGTATATAAATCCCCCCCTTGAATATCTAAGTCTTTTCTTTCCTTTCTTTTTTCACTTTCCTTGCTGACATGACGTATAGTTGTACTCTTGTGATTCAGTGTTTGCATTTGGTGGGTTCAGTGCAACTAAACACAGCTGGGTGTTTTCAGGGTGAAACGAGCTTTAAACTTGTTGTTACGGTTGTTTTTAAATACAAATAGCCCCTTTAAAGGTGCTCAGAGTAAACACAATGTGCTTCTGTCTAAACTGCGTCTTTGCCTCGCCAATACACTGTGTAGCCTTAAGGTCTCAGTATGTTTGTAAGCTGACATTAAATAGTCATACATTATAGTCAATATTCTCTTCACTTATATTCTCAAGCAATCTTGCCACAAACTGGCCATCAGCAAAACAACATGAAAGTGAGTCACGCTGACAAATGCATGTGTATAGGTTGCACAACGGGGATTCAGTCTTGAAAACACTGTTCCATTATCACTCCTCTGCCACTATAACACTGGTCTCCAGGTCTCTAAAAGCATTGTTGACACAGATGCTGTGTCATTTCACTAGTCCAATATTTGCTGCCTCGGCCAAATTGCATCTCGACGATCCTGAATTGGATTTGACTGCTGTGAAACTTGACTTGTTTGAAACTGGACTCTATAGATTTCAATTGTGGCTGTGAAGACCTCTGATAGAAATTCAAATAGAAATTGCCCCGAAAAACTTTATACTCTGATGTCTGAAAGCTCTGGGACTTGAGTTGGAGTTGCAGATATAAAACTATTCTAGAAACTTCTCATCATATGTTTTCAGTGCAAAAACCGGTGAACAAGCAAAGAGGTAGTAACCTTTTCTATACTCCCAATCATTACAAAATATCATAACAGCATTAATGATTCACGTAACCCAAGTCATTTTCTGTCTCTTACTTTTCACACAGCTCGAACATTGCTGCCACCCTGATGAGCTACCTATTTAAGTACCCAGTACACTCTTCTCTCTCCTCACTAATGTTGCCACAGTATTCACAGTACACTGCAGTACTTACAGGGGGTTAATTGCACACAAGCCCAATAGTCTCTCAAAGCTGAAAATGTTGCTAGTTACATGAAGCGCCATTGTTGAACTTCCCCATTACTCATTCTGTATCTGTGCTGTATTCCTGAGGGAATCTACAGTCTTAATTGGCAGACTGTTGCACAGAACCAGTTGCATGCCTCTTAAGTCACCTGCTATCACACCGCTGACTTCTGCAGAGAAAGCAGCATTTGAATCGTTCAAAGCAGGATCACAACGATGATCGCTACAGAGCAATTTTCGCATGCTTCAGCTTCACCACCAGTCAGTGTAGTCACTGGTAGCCTGCCATCAGTCTTCTGGCTCTGCCTACTACATGTGTTTCAATCTGCCATTTCTCAGCAGAGCTAGAGAGACATGAAACAAGTCATGTGTCTCTCCTAAATGAAGCGAGCAACAACTGCAGGAAGAGAGGGAGAGACGGCGTTGCTAAAAGGAAAATATCTGAGCTGTTTGTTAATTGGAGAGAACATTTAGCAGACTTCTTTACAAACATATGACAACCCCACCTGCTCATTTGCCAGTCTCCCTGGCTTGTGTTACAATATGGTGCTGACAGTACTCCCTGAGAATTTGGCTGCTGCCTTGACAGGAGAGGAAAACCTGAAACCTCTGACTTGTCAAACCCCACATCACAATCCTCACAATGTAAAGTTAACAATCCTCATGTGTTACCTTTCACAGGGTACACTTTTTTGTCATTTATTTATTTCCACTATTCTTCTCCTGGGACACAAAAGCCAACCTGTTATGTCCAGATGGGCAATTGATTTCACTTACCCAGGACAATAGAGCTTAATAGTCTTTAAGAAGAAGTAGAAATTGCTTCTTGGCATTATGGTTTCATTTCAAACACTCTTTTTTAGTTTCACGTATGCTTGAAAAATTCTCATGACACTCACTCAGAGTCCAGCACATACACATGGCAACATGAGCAAGTTCTATGTAACTCTTGTGCAGTTTACCTGTAATGTGACTGGAGTGCACCAGTATCTTGAAATTGCATGTAAACATTCACCTTTTCTCCTAAAAACATCACAAACACCGTTATCACAATATCATACAGATTGTGACATATGGTGCTCACCATCTGAAAACTGTTCTCTAAATTACTGCACAGACATTGCCAAATATGGGATGTGGGATATAAGCTAGTGATATATATTCTCAACCCCAGGAGGCTCTTGAATGCTCACAATCTCCTCTCCTCTCCTCTCCTCACTAGTGTACAGAAAATGAAGTGTAAAAAGCTTGCCTTAGCAGGTCCTTACATGTTTTTCTTTCTTCTTCTTCTTTTCTCCTTCTTCTTCTTCTTAACATTTGCAACTAAAAGGATTGGACTCCAGACAACAGTCTTCAGAGAACTTAACGATCATGCCATCTGGAGGTAGGAAAGTGTTGTAGCCACTGATATCGATCATCTTTTTACACTTTACTCTCACAGATGGTAAAAAAAAAAAAAAAAGGTCTAACCATCTGGGCGCAGGTGTTGATGCTTTGAAAATGAAAAGCAGGCACGACAGAATAGCCATAAAAATATTTGTCCTGACACTTCTAAAAGTTTGCTTTAATTAGGAGCTTTTAATGTGCAAGTCTTTTAAGAGTGTGAGTGGGTGTGCGCGTGTGGGAGAGTTCGATCACTTATGCAAAAAGAAGCATGTAAAAGCCAGTGCTTCAAACTTTGAGGTAAAATTCTTAACTTTTAATTCTTGGTATGAGCATTCAGATACAAACTGTAATACACTTTCTACCTACTGCACAGTAAGAAGCCACTGTACAAGAGACACTAATATGAGTCTTGTTTGTGCTTTTTGTTTCATGGGTTTCGTCTCACATAAATACTTCCGTATGAGCTGGGACGGAGGATTTTTTCTCTACAGAAAAACATATTCATGATGTTCTTTGACTGAGACACCATAACAATGCTGCCATCAAGTGGTGAATTATTTTTATAACATCAGTTTCAACATCTTATAGCCATGTGCTCTTTGTCATCATAGTCATCATCATCATCATCATCATCATCATCATTACAGTGATTACTGTCATTATGACACCTCTTCTCCTTTTGTCACTCCCAGAACCAGCTGTTCAGTTTACCACAATTCACATCTATCATGTGCAAAATGGGTCACATCTGTATAATGCATTCATACCCACTTTTGTCATATGTCATCTTTGCAGTTACAGGTGCAGGTGAAGTAGGACCGTAAGCAAATAAGCATGCCATTTTCAAATCACATCAATGAATAGGAATTTGACAACTAATGGCCTGACAAACAGCCAAGTGTGGCCGCTAGATGGCACTGCCTACCATTAACTCAAAACGTGGCGGGGACACAGGGTACACCTGCGCTGTGAGGAGCACTTCAGTGCAATAATCAGACACAACAGTTACAGTATATGGAGACAGACTCAAAATCACAAACAGAGCCTTGTTTTTGTTTACGTGCCTCCTCCACACTGCAATCACAAAATCAACCCCAGCTGCAGAGACAAACTCTGGAAGAGCACGTCCAGGAGTTTGCTGCAAGTGAATTTAAACTAAAAAGCCCAACAAAGTCCTGCTCATGCAGTGTCTGTTGTAGGAGGTGATTATTTAATTATTTAATCCTGGACATGTTTGTTTGCCTGCTTAACTGAAATTGATAGCAAGAACAGAGTGTACAGAGTGAAGGTTCAGTGTTTACCACAAACACCCACTTCACATTATTGAAGAGGGAGGTTTTGGCGGCTGCCTAAGTCTATGGGTAATGTGTTTTATTCCTCAAGTGTGTGTTTGATTGTGAGGGTGGACAGTGTTATTTCTCCACTGATAAAGTGTATGAGAGAAGTGTAGTGTTTGTGTCTGTTGTGGCTTTGTTTGCTGTTTATCACTTGCTGTCACCTTCCACATATCCGTTGGTAAAGTTTGTGTAGTTTTAGTAAGTACTGACTGTACTGACTTGGTTAATCCCTATGACATATCTGTTTATAACAAGATGAGCTCACTGACCTGAATTCGACAGATGCTTGGAGGTGCTGCTGCCATCCTCGGATTGTTGGGCTCCTCTGGGGTGAGCCTTGTTGTGTTAATGAAAATGAAATGAAGATAATATGATGAAGGTCTAAGGATGAAACCAAGCTAATTGCACTGGGCAGTAAACTGTACATGCAATATGCACTACAAATGATGAGCTGTGTCTAGAGTTTTCATTATAAGCACCTGTCAGGTCTCTGTTTGTTAATTGTGTTCATCCATCCATCCATCCGTCCGTCCGTCCGTCCGTCCATCCGTCCGTCCGTCCGTCCGTCCATCCATCCATCCATCCATCCATCCATCCATCCATCCATCCATCCATCCATCCATCCATCCATCCATCCATCCATCCATCTTCTCCCGCTCATCCAGGATTGGGTCACGGGGGCAGCAATCTGAGCTGGGATGCCCAGACTTCCCTGTCCCCAGAATATTCTTCCAGCTCCTCCAGGAGGATCCCAAGGTGTTGGAGTGACTATGTCATTTGGCTGGCCTGAGTCTTCCCCGGGGCCTCCTCCCAGTGGGGCATGCTTGGAACACCTCCCGAGGGAGGCGTCCAAGAGGCATCCGATACAGATGCCCAAGCCATCTCAGCTGGCTCCTTTCAATGTGGAGGAGCAGCGGCTCTACTCCAGGCTCCTCCTGGGTGACAGAGCTCCTCACCCTATCTCTAAGGGAGCACCTGCCACCCTGCGGAGGAAACTCATTTCGGCCGCTTGTATCCGGGATCTCGTTTTTTCGGTCATGACCCAAAGTTCATGACCATATAACTAGATCTCGGAAAATTGTGTTCACCAGGATAAAAATAAATACAACAGAAAGAAATAATTATGCAATTTTTAAAAATATGTGTTTGAGTTGAGCCACGTGGCACACATACATATACATACACATGAACACACACAAGAAAAAAAGCACTGTTAAATAATATTAAATAGTTCCACCTCCCATCCACAGTACTTCCACTTGCTTTGTTTTGTCTCCACAGGGCCAGTTTCTGGTGACTGTAATCAAGCCTGAAGCCAGACAGAGAGAGAGAGAAAAAGAGAGAGCAATGCTTAGATCCATCTGGCCCTCACCTGGAGACTGTAATATGCCCTCAAGCTGCAGCCTGTCAGAGTAAAGAAGGTAAGGAGAGTGTGAGAGGCCTGCAGCCAAACCAAGTCACATTTACACTCAGAGAGATCACACACTGTTTCTAGGAGCAAAAATAATACTACACTCCAGCAGTCGTCTCTGAGTTGTTTTTCATCTTTCAGTGTGATTTTCATTGAAGTACTTCAAAAGGTTCTGTTTCTGTTCCTCTGTGTGTGTGCGGTGTGTGTGTGTGTGTGTGTGTGTGTGTGTGCAGCACAGTGTGTTTATACTCAGATATTTGCCAGTATGTGTAAGCCTTTTCTTCTTTCCATGTTTCAAAAGAAAAGTTTTGTTTGTGTGTAGCCATCCTCCCACCTACCTGCTGTGGACCGACGACCATTAACAATATATTCATCCCATGTTTCAGTCTTTCCACATTTTCTGAGCTCCTCATCAACAAATGGGCCTGATAACACTCTCTGGACCTTGTAAAACCTTGGCAGCATGTTGCGTTGTTTGTTTCCTTGAGGCTGAGAGTCTAGAAGTGAAACTAAAGACTTGGTTAAAAAATGATTTCTCCAGGGTCTGTAAGTGGGGAATAGTCCTCTTGGGCTCTATTTTGTATTTAGAGCGGTTTCAGTGTGTAAGACTCTGTAATGATGTGATACCGTAATAAGACTCCCCAAGGAGGTTTAATGTTAAGGATGTAACAGCGCAAGGAGAGTGCAATCGTGTGTGTGTGTGTGAATATTACTTTAAAGGCACAATTATAGAGTTGAATTGATACAGCACTGATGACTCATCACAATAACTAATACACATAAGCAAATCATAGGTAGCTGGTAAAATAATTTATGTTGAATAGTGTTGAGAAAAATCTTTAGATTGCATTATCCACAGAATACATTTAACACAATTAGTTCTTTCTTTTTTTGAATGACTTATTCTTGACTGATTTGTCAGGTCATGAAAGAACACATTTATTTCCTTTATGTTATCTTGTAATTTTGTTCTGTCAGGGTTCACAAATTTGATTACTGAGGGAATTATCTGTGGGATAAATTATTTCACTGGGCGTCAGTGCACTGACTGTTCAGAGAAACACATTTCAATCAAACATGTCAACTCAAGTGTGACGCGGACTAATAATGAATAAATATAGTCAGATAAAAATGACTCATTTTAATCAGGGTGGTTCTTTAAATGATGCTTCCCACTTGAGACAACTCCTAATAACTTTAGCTCTGTCAACGCTGGCACCTTGTGAGTTCTGCTGTAACGCACTATGGAAAATATTCCAGTGTGGCCTGTACAGCACAAAGAGCAGCAAAATAGCGCAGCCAGTGCCCTATTCTCTTTGCTTAAACCATGGCTGAACCACAAGGGTGCGTGATGTTGGATCCTTTGATGCCAGGCTTGTTTACATGACATAATGATGCCCATGCTGTCAGTTTAAAGCATTTCAGTCCCCTCCATTCCCTCACAGAAGACACTCATCAGAGATTCACAGATGGTCTGTTTGGTGGTGGAAATGTGGCTCATTATCATGGGTAAAATGATATGAATTGAAAATGTAGCTTTTATGTCAACTCTTATTGTGATGTGTTCTCTGACATCAATAAATAAATAAATAAATTGAGACCAGTCAAGGGAGAGAGAAAGAAAGCGAAGGAGACAATGACAGAAATCAAAATAAAAAAAGGTAATAATTCAACACGGGATGTAAGATCTTACATGGTGTGTGAATGCGCCATTTGGAGGATAACTGTTGATAGCTGTGTTTACTAAAGGTGGAATAATTTGTCAAACAATGACACAACTAGTGGAATTTCAGGGTGATGTGCCAGCAGGGTAGCATGCAGTGTGCGGCTTCACCCTCTTTGTCCCAGCCTCTCCGGTTCTTTTCGTGTATTCTTTTATGGTATATATGTATACATTTGCAAATGTGTGTTTGTATGTGCACGCATGCCTGCAAACATGCATATCATGTGTACACATGTTCCTCTTGTGATCACAAACAAGCAGATTTGATGTGAAAAGCCCAAAGGGGTTCATGTGTTTTCAAACTCGAGAGTTTAAAACCACATTCTCAACATTTTGTTAGTAAGTATGGCAGCATCTGCCCTCTTGTACATAGTGAAAAGACACTCAAATCCAATATTAACAATACATATATTTATGTACATGAAATATATTTTTTTTCTTTTCTTTTCTTATTCTTTATTTGACTAATGCAGACATGTAGTTTATATTTAAATATGCAAACCACATTTGTAGTTGTAGTATGAACATTAATGAAAAGACAGAACTTACAATACTACAAACTGTGTACCACGTAATGGACTTTGAATACCACATTTTGCAGCATGGGTGGTCTTGGTTGGACTCAAACCCCTGACTCTGGAACTTCAAAGTGGTACATTATGTGCATTATGTTTCTTAGCGTGCTGTGCCACCAGGTCATCATGAAATGGTTAAGTACATTCTACAGACTCCTGCAAAGAAATACATCATGTGTCTTTCCATTGTACCCTAGCTCAGCCATTGCAGAATGAAAATAGTTTTCGATCAGTGTGATTTCTCAGGAACAAACCTACTGTTAAATAGTCTCTGTCCCTGCTGCTTTGCAAAATGACCCATGTTACCAGCGAGGCCATCGCTAAGGAAATTTAGATGTTTTGGTGGCCGGGCAGGTGATATCTAATTAGCCGACATGACAATGAGTTTAGCCCAGAAGAAGAGCTCTGGTGTCAGAGGTCGTGTTATTGGCCTCAGGCAGGGGAGGGGCAGAATCTGACCCCAGAGTCCAGTTCCAACATGGACTTTCCCCCTGGACCCTGAGGGCAGAGAGCGGATGCAGGAAGATTAATTGAAATTAATTCAAATTCTCTGTGTTTTTCTAATTCAAATTTTCCAGTGTTTTTTTTATAGACTTAAGTTGACTTAGATAATGTTTTGTGGTGGATTGTTTTTAAAATCACTTTGACAGACATTAATAACTATTGTATTAAAGTTGAATAATAGCTTAGAGAATATATTAGATTTTTAGTAATGATGCCAGAATGCATCACTAGATATTACAGTAACAAGTTGGCAACTCCCAAAACCATTCAATAAACATAGGAAGCATAGAATTACATAATTTGTGGTGTGGAAAAATAATGTAAATATTCTTACATTTCAAATTAGACATAATAGAACATGACTCGAGCAAAACAAATATAATCACACCCTGTTTTTGTGACCAAACAAACAAAGCTTTTGTATTCTGGTCTTAAAAGATTTGATAAGAGCCTCTGCTTCCACACAAAAATGTGTTCCTTGTTTGTCACGCTCTTGCCTATCCAACACTCTCAGTTCTGTTGAGTCTCAGTCTCCCTGCACACTGCCAGACTTTTTCCCAAATGTGGAAACAAATAACAAAACTCTGAAAAAGCCTTGTTCTCCTCTAATGTGCAATGTGTCTGACCACCTCCTAGGAGGCAGAAACAAAGAGCTACATATGACTCCCAATTCACCACTACGGCTCCCTTTCAACTGTCACCCCATTTAGTCTCAGAGTGGAGCTCTGATGGTTAAATGTTGGACAAGAGTCCCAGCTTTTTGACAGTGCTGTGGTGTCTGTGGTGTCTCTGGTTCTCTTCCCTCTCTCTCTGTGCCTTGCTGCCTCTCAGTGCGGCCTCGCTGCCTTTTTAACGTTACTGCAGATTAAAGGATCGAAAGCAGAGGAACACACACTGCGCTGAGTGTGTATGCATTTTTGGTGGTTTCCTCTTTACTCTGCAGCTATTTTTATGAGTTTGATTATGCCATCATGCAGTCCGAGTCAATGACAGATACAGAGTGCAGATGAGTGAAAACCTTGGCAGCAGTTGAATGTCATCTAGATTGACTGTTGTGCAGGGCAGATGCTGCTTTATAGAGGGTGAAAAAGTCAGTACCAGTGTCTATAAAAATGCTTAATAAAGTTCTGAGCTTGTACATGTGTGCATGCTCAAGATTTACTGGCAGTGTGAAATATGGAAAGAATCAGAGGCCAGCATATGAGTCATCTGGTTCCTAATTCTTACTGAGACACACAAGATTGAATTTGAACTCTATCAAGATTGAATTAGAACTCTATGATTGTTATGAGGAAAGTTAGTGATTTGCACATTAAACACTCTCACATATTAACACACTCGTTCATGGCCATTTGTTCTTCTATGGCACTCTCAGAGCAGTGTGTACTCACCAGCCATTTACAGGATGTCGCTTATGTCATGTATTAACTTGAGATAGCTTCCTTGCCACACATACTAACATCTATGCATGTTGCGGGTGGCAGCAGCCATGGTGGCATGACATCCGAAAGCCACGTTGCAGCACCACTATGGTGGTGCTGCAGATCTCCATAATTTCCTTGATTCCTTGATCTGCGCTCCTCTGCGTATCTGATGGCGCGTCTGCAGAGTCTGTCTCTGTCATTTGTTCCAGCATGTCCCCGTTAAGTCTCTGCTACTCTCTGGGAACATCGAACCACAAGAACCCCCTGGGGGGATTGAAGTCCTTAACGCTGTTTTAGGTAGTCGGGGGGTCAAAGAGAGCAAGGGAGTTGAGGGGCATACACAGAAACAGACACAGAAACAAGGAGAACGCTGAATGGTAGAGAGAGGGGGGTGGGCTGGGGGTGACAAAGGGGAGGTAGAAGACGCATTTTACTGGAAACATGTTTTAGTATGAGGCTGAAATCTTTCTGAACAAACAGTAATTGGAAAAATATGAAGGGGAAATCGTGGATTTAGCAATAAGAGCCTTTTTGTTCCTCTGTTACAATGGGAGCTTCTTCAGTTTGCTGTGATGTTCGGCTGAATCAGTAAAACTAGTCATGAAAAGAGGATATTTCTCATTACAAAACACTATTTACACCAACTATTAAGAGTTTGTTGGAACAATCATTTGTAGGAAGACAATTTTGACATTCAGTTTCTAGTTAAACTTCGCCATGAGTAGCTGAAATCTGTATTTTCTCTCTATTAAAAGTAACTTTTGAGTGGACTGTAAAGAGCAGTGTCAGATCTTTGTGCTTTTCTGCCACCAAATTAAAAGCATAAAGCTTTGTTTTTGTTCAGCAGCTGTATTGACTTAATCATCAGGTTTGAGTCAAACTTCCTACAGGCCACTCTACAAACACAACATGTCATGACCTTCCTTCTTCTCTTCTCGTTTTTCACTGCACAAACTGAATTATTTTACATCACCCTCCACAACAGATGCACTTTTACTCCAGTCTGCACCTCTTTTTGTAGGCCAGTTTGTTTGACCAGACTCCTGCTAGGCCTTTGACACATTATATCATTCAGTGCCTGCCCCTCTTCCCCACAGAAACCTTCTCTAACAACGTAAGACTGATTCACACAGCAGGGGTCATTAAATGTGTAACCAAAAAGACACTTATGAGGTTGTAAAGCTACCTCATTGTAAGTGTTTGTCCTAATGGCTTCCAAATGGCCAGGGCTCATCTGACTATGATTTTCACATCAATTTATTACATGTAAACAAAGGCTGGGGCCAGCAGAGCGTGAAACCCCATCTCTCTGTGATGTGTTGCTTCATCAGGGCTGGGTGAAGAAGGAGCCTCAGAAACAGCAGAGGGGAGGTGAGACACAGTGAATGTGTGATCAGCTCAAGTGTCTTTCATTAAGAACTGAAAAAAGGATAATATTTACTTAAATGCCTGTACATGTATATATTGGAGGGTTAGCAGGCTTTTCTACATGTGAGCAGACACATTAAACAGTGACTGCTTCACTGTGTGATTTAGAGATGTTTGAAACCTCTGTATTTTTCACCTGTAATCACATTTGGAAGCATATTTTCGTTCTATTAAACTCACACTCTCCCTCTGTTGCTAATACAACACTGTCCTCTCAACGGGTTCATTGTCTTTTGGTGATCAACAGTTCCGAGAAGGGGAAATCGGAGAAGGCTGTTAGATAGAAAACAACAAACAAGTTTTCCACGTTATTTAAAAAATCTGTTACAGGGACAGAATGGCTTTCAACACATTATTGAAGCCATCAAGGAGACACACAGCCAGTTTTTTGGTGAGAAACACTGAATGGAAACATAATTTTGATTGTTTGCAAGAATCTCCATGAGATGTCATTATGGGCGGTCATATTTTTGGTATATTTGATTTGTTCTTCAATTGGCATTGCGTAAAACTAAAGAAGAATAGGATCTGTTTACATCTGCATGAATTGTTTTTCTAACCACTTGAGGGCAGCAGACGAGGCTAAGTTAATGTATCAATGAGGGAGTTCTTATAGTGAATGCTATCCATTTAACACTGTGAGCGTCCATTTGAGGTCACGTGACATATTTAAATCAAATATTAACTATTCTTTCAGCTCTGATTTGGTCTCCACCAGCTTCTGAGGAACAATAAGGCTCTTTAGCTGCAACATAAATGTAATCTCACCACTTACATCTGTCTCCTATTTTGTGCAGCAGGTGAGACTTATGGCTTCAAACAACAGGGAAGAGAGAAATTGAAGAACCATGGGCCATAAAGCTAAGACAAATCTGAAAGTTGTTTTACATCTCCAAGAACTGAGGGAAACAACAGATAGTCAGATAGATAGAACACAGAAAAATAGTGATTACTATATCTTTAAGACAATATTTTATATTATCCAGCAAGCATCAGACTAATTGGACGACTCCAACATTGGACAGAAGTTAAATTTTGGTGGGGAAAGGAAAATGGGGTTGTTCTCATAACTAAACAATGACTAATGACTAATTAACATGATATTTGACATTGTGCTTTGCTCTCGACTTGATTGTTAGTATGTTGTATGATGAGATGGTGCTGCCACAAGACAATGAATTTGTTCATGTAACAACAAATGAAGAAGATGTCATCATCAGCTGTTGTCAGTGTTATACATTGATACATGCATTCATGTGCTGGCATTAGACGTCCTCACATTCAATTCTGATACCTGACATCACAGCTAGTTTTGATTGTCTAACCAGCTACATATCTGTAGTGTTGGATTAACATTAGACACTATATACGGGAATAAAACATACTTTTTCATTGAAATTTAAACTTGAAAACCCCACGCTGGCTTCCCCTGTTACTGGCCTTTCACACTAAGGTAAACACAGATGATTTGCCTGTGTCTCTCAGGTGCAGTGCAGCAGGTCAGGTATCAGACTGCAGGTGACAGGGTTAAACCTGCAGCCCCCCCTGCTCCAGCTCCTCCCCTCTCCTCTCCTCTCCACCCTGCATGCCTGGAGGCAGAGAGGGCGGCTCAGGGACGACTCATGCCGTGCCAGAGATTCACACCGGCAATTTGAGCTGTCAGCATGCTCATGAATCACCTTGCTAAGGCATCATTACTCCAGAAGATTTATTGGAAACACATAGGCCAAATTTTCATACTAAAGCAGCAAGTGGAAGAGCCCCGAGGGGTAGAGGTGGGAGGTGGAGAATATGTGGGAAAAAGAAGGGGGCTAGAAAATTGGCCGTTGAAGAGTATGAAGCTATAGATCTTGAAAGGCATGATTGTGTTTTGGTAGCGCAGGTGCCGGGAGATCATTCGGATCCAAGGAACACCCAAATTCATATTTTTTTACTACCAAAGGTGATGTTGAAATACTTTTGGCAGCTGATCACATCTTGATTCCCACACATAATATAACCTCAGTGATTAATTGGTGGGGTAATCAGAACTAATATTCTCAGACAAAATAAATATGTTGACATCATCCCCAGTATGGAAGCAAACAAACAAGTGATCTAATCTAAAGGTGGAATTAGAAGATGGATTCAGACACTAATCGAGCTGGTCTTCTCTTTGTCCTCTGTGTCAAAATTTATTAGTCCTCATGCATATGACTGCATGTGTGCAAAATGGTTTCCATTGTTTTGTCGTACCAGCTTTTACAGCAGGAATGCAGGACTTAATTTACAGCCATTGCTGCTCTACTTATCTGTCCATCTTCACATGACAATGATGATGATGTGTGTGTGAGACTGAACATGTTGATGTGATTTTGTAAAGTCATGGTAAAAACATAGAATATACGCACTTTATTATTTACATCAACAAACTGGAAAGGTGTTAGCAGAGGAATATGTTTTTGCTTTAAGCAGCTGTGGTAAAGAACCAAAGTTACTGTAATGGAGGTTTTTCATTATTTCTGAACTCAATTTTCAATCCGTATTTTCCCAGTCAGTCAGTCCAGGGATTCAAGCCAGAGAGTTTGGTTCCAGTTGTACTTGTCTAACATTTAAGCTGCTGTGGCTCTGGAGTGTTTCTTTGTTATTGTCAGCTGGCTGCAGGATGACTTACGAAAAAAAACAAAAACAAAACAGAGGCACATCATAGTCTAATCTGGTTTTCACAACCAAACAGTTGGATGAGTCATACAAAATTTTTTTAACAAAATGTGCAAAAAAGATTTACAAAAAAAAAAAAAAAGAAGCATGTTTATTTCACAACAGATGTAGAACAGAACAGGGCCAGAGAGGAAGTGACAAAACAACAGAGAGGTTCACACCAGCACAACCTGTAATAACACATGTATCAGCACAACACACATATGCACCTCCTCCTCCACAGAAGTCAGAATGACAGGCGTTCAACCTCAGAACTAGTCTGAGCACCTCCTCATCGCTCCCACAAGAATCCCTATTTAAGAAGCGTGTTAATGAGTTGCATTTAATTCCGCCTTTCAAATGTCCAAGTGCCTGAAAAATCATGCCGCAATTACCTGTCAGTCATCTGACAGCACCACCTCTCAGTGTCCCGTCTCTGTCTCACACCTTTAATTAACTCTCCTTCAAAATGTAACCTGTTGTACTTTTACTGATTGCCACCAACAAGAGCTCGAAATGCATTTTAGTTTTATGATCTTGGATCCAATCCAATTTGTAGGCAGCGCTTTAATAGTAAAAACATGTCTGTTAAAAACTTATGTTTCATCTGCATGTTTTGTGGGCCCATGAGGGGTTTAGTGTTTTTCACATTCGAGCTTCTAATCTGTAAAATTGCAATTATGTACAAACTGTGCAACCTACCAAGAAAATCACACCATAATGAGAGTAATAATACATATGGTGGAGTTTAAAGTCTGATCACATTAATTACATTCCTTATAACTAATGAAGAAAAGAAATTATAAACAAAGCACTTAACAGTAGGGACAAGGGGAAATCCTTGTTTTGCTGTAATGGAGACTCATTGACAAACGAGTTTAATTCTTAAAAACAGCCATTTAAACAGTTTGGTCCCCACAAACCAGTCAGACTCCACAAGTCTAGTGAGCTCCATGGATGTGGACCCTACAAATATAGTAAAACAAGCCACCGCACACCCACACAGTAAGTCCAATACCCCTTGGTCAATGTAGTTAGCAATATGACATTTAATAGAGATAGAAGGAGACAGGCCTGTCTGGTTTCTCTGTCTGGCAATATCGGTCTCTCATTATTTAGCGGGAGGCAGTGAGGTCTGACCCCATGGCTCTACTGAATTGAATTAGACATGAAATCTCTAAGATGCAAAGGCCTGACCCTTGTAAACCCTCGGCTTTACACACAGAGAAGATACTGGGTAGAGATTAAGAAGTTGAGAATGAAAAAAATATGAACCATTTCACAGGAGAAACATTAAAGAAAAAAAAAGAAAAAAGTAAAATTAAAGAGAAGAATAACTGATGTGCTGTATCCTGTGGGGTGTTTTAGTAAAGCACCAGTAAGGGTGTCATGACAGGCCCTGACACCCTTACCTTAGGCCTTTATTTTTTCAGGCAGTCTCCAGCTCACTGACCTGACAGAAGCAGCAAGTGCTCCATTCCACTACCCTTTTAGCCAAGGGCTTCATGTTTGCTATGGTCAACAAGTGCAGCTCTGTTTATACAACTCAGCATTTCACATGCACCAGAATAGCCTTACATCCAGTTGCAGCACAGTATGTACTATAATACCTAGGTATACCATCTCCCGAAAGGCCCCAAACTATAGTAAATGACTCTGGTTGACAGATGCCAAAGAGAGACTTTGGGCCTTACCTGAATCCTGGAGTGTGACACCACTGCAGGAGGGGGGGTTGCCTCTTTCAGGATGAGGAATTTGGACCTGACCAGCATCCTCTTGCAAGTTGCCACCAGTGCAGTGACAGCTCACACTTCCATTGAAGTTGTAAATACAAACACAGACAACAACTAAAGCAAGATGCCCCAGGGAGGAGGGTTATGAATCATCACAGTGATTTCCATCACAGGCTCAACAAAGGAGTTCCTTGCTAGTCAGCAGCATGCCAGTTTTCCTGCATAATATTTCCATACTTTGTTTATGTCCTAATGTGAAATGACCAGCACAGGTGTGGGTATAAATTGTGCTACACATGATTGATGATGTAGGCAACAGACTTTATTATTGACTTCAAGTGGCTATTAAGTTTTAAAGCCCATAACAATGTCATCGTTTCAGACATGATTTTAGTGACACACACAAAAACAGAGAGTGACATTTACACCTGTCCTGATGTAAACAATGGCAGATGGGAACCAGAAGTACTTCACACTTAAAGGTAGGGTTGGAGATCTATATCTGGAGCATTTTTAACTAAATTGCTTGAAATCCTCTTCACACCCAGATTGCAACTAATTAATTTAATGCTTTTTCACAAAAATGAAAAAAGTCAGTCACCTGTGGAACAGACAGTCCTGGAAAACATCATCCAATCATCTTGAACACCACGTTCAAGTCAATTGGATTGTGATGTGTCAAACTGCCAACTCTGTCCCTCCCCCACTCCTCTGCACGTACCGCTCTTCATGCACTAATTACGTGAGATCAGAGTCTTAAACGAGTTATGACGTGGGAAAGACAATGCCAGTAATCGCTCCGCGAAAGTATTGCCTTTGCGAAGCAACCCAATGTGGAGCGATCCTGTGTTCTGGAGCCGTGGCTTCGGAGAAAAGTCTGAGGAAAGGGGCTTGGACTTCTGACTTGTATATTTTCAAAATGTGGCCTGCTCGAACCATTTTTCCAGGATGTCCAACCTTACCTTTAAGGGAGTTGGAAACTATGCAACTTAAATGATACACCTATAAATTTGTGTAACATATGAAATAACAAAATGCTGTAACCAAGACTGAAATTATATAATAGACTCAATAAGGTAATATTAATTAATAACATAATAAAAGCAAATAATATTGCATCACTTAATAAACAATACAAATTAGTATGTTGAACTTAAAATAACCCAAATGCATTTATAATGAAGGCTGCAAATCCTGTAAAATACCAGATCACAATTAAGGACTAAACCCTAGAGCACACCATAGTTTTTATACTGTACAGTCAGCCTGTTCCTGTTTAAGGTGGGAATGTTGCAGCCTCATTCTGCCTTGTGGTCCAGTGTGAAAGGTACATACACAGAACGGGGTGGAGAGGTTGAAAGCAGACATAGCCGCAGTCAGAGTATGTCTTAAAGCAGGGAGAAGGAGAGTGGATATTGCAGGACAGACACAGTTGTGTTACATCAAGCCTCAGATTCCAAAGTGTCGACAGGCCACCTAAAACCAAACATGGGGGGCAGCAGTATGCTAGCTTTGTTTGGTTCAATGGCAGCATGAAGAGGGTTCTATTAGAACTGTATGTCCAAGTCATTAACAAGGAAGTTCCAGTACATTTGAACCTGATTGGCCAATGCAGTTAGCTCTTCCATTGGATACCTTGTCTGATTAAGGGGTAAGTGTGAAGATATTTACACACAAGTGAAGTTTATTCATATTTGCTGTACTCTGATTTATGTGACGGAAGTTGTAGAGATTAGATTTTAACTGACATTTGAGAAACCAGTGGATCACATGCACACATAAACAACTCTGACTCATTATCATGAAGTAGCTCACACACAGAGGCAATGCACAATAGATAAAAATAGTGGCAATTAGAATTTTTTTTTGTCAGCCTGTCACTGAGCTTCACACTTTCAGTCTTGTTGGATGATTTCACAGTGTTTGTGAAGTGGGTAGTTCTCTGTTAGTCCCCACAAACTCATCACATATTTGGTTGGTTTTGCTCATTCACATTTTTTGTTTTGCACACACTTCATCATCGCATGATCCTCTTCTTCTTGACATTTCCATGTGTTACATCTGGGGCGCGCGAGAGAAAGAGACATAAACGAGGCATGCCAGAGACTCGACTGAGAGTGACATTTCAAAGCTGGCCTGCAGTAATCTGCCGGTAGATTCATCAGTGTCAACACCACGAAGCGCTCATCAAAGGGTCTGAAAAAAACAGAGGCTCACTGATCATGTCAACACACTGATACGTCGTCATCTATTTCCAAAAAAATTTTTGGTTTGAAACATCACCCTAATATAATTATCTTCCCTGTGGGTAACCTTGTGTTTTGATTCTGAAACCTTCAGTCTTAATATCTTAATCTTAATCTCAGAAATTATGTTAATAATATTATTTCCATAGCTTCCATCTGACATTTTTTGTAGAATTTATCGTCTTCTTTATCTAAGATTGTAGCAATTTATTTTTGTCTTCAAAAATACAATAAAATATGAATGACACTGCGCCTGAACTTGTGTCAGTAAACCATTAATAATGATTCAGTTAGACTAATTATCCCACCCTGTGCAGTCTGTTTCATCGCTTCTGGACAGAAATGGAATCTGTATGAGCAGCTTGGACATTGACAACATTTATTCACTCTGTCTCTGTCAAGTTTCATTTGATTTACAGTTAAACTGCGATAATAAAATTAAATAATCACCACATTCTCACCTGCGTTGGTCCTCACTGACAGCGCTGCAGCGATGGAAGTGCTTGTCTGCCTGCGGGGCTGAATGTTGACCTTGTCAAAGGAAAGACTGAAAGGTGTGAGACAGATGATTGGTGATGGGTGCAGTTCTCTCTGAAGAAGTGTGAGGAGGATTTTATTGTTTCACAACTGTGCTATTTCTCCGCCAAATCTGTCAGTTTGCACGGGGTAACACAAAGTTGCAGCGAGTTCAAGTGTTCATTAGGATATTAGTGTTTGATGTGAAATACAGGCCAAGTCACACTTCATAGAAGGGGTCACTCATGAATGCATGTGCTATTCTGGAAAAAAAAACAAAAAACATTGGCACTGGAAATATATTATCTGGTGAGACAGACTGTCCAAAAATCTGTCCAAAATGTCCCATCCCCATTGAAACGATTTCCAGGCCTTGTCCCTCTCTGTCATATCTGTTTAAACATTCACCATTCAGCTGGCGTGGTTGGATGATATATGATGTATCAACTGGTTAATTTCAAGCATATATATAATGCTTAATGTATGTGCATGTATGAATATTCATTTGTGTGTGTGTGTGTGTGTGTGTGTGTGTGTGTGTGTGTGTGTGTGTGTGTGTGTCTGTCTGCATATTAAATGGGATCTACATTCAGTACATAACATGCAAACTTGAACAAGAAATTTAGTGTCCCAAGCCCATTAATCAACATACAT
>OMNW01035223.1:28954-39559 GCA_900303245.1 Selene dorsalis | reverse complement strand
AATGCCACAGTTCCCCAACCTGACAAACTGTGGCCTTTCTGTCAGGTAATCTGTGATCCAGGAGACAAAGGAAGGATCTACTCCCATCTCTATGAGCTTGTTTTTGAGTATGTTGGGTTGGATGGTATTAAATGCGCTTGAAAAAAAAAGCATACAAAAGGCACACAAAGAAAGCACACAGAGCACCAAGAGAAATGGTTTAGAAGGCTGCTGTGCAAGCTTTTATGTGTTTACTCCACCCCTATGTTATGTAAGCTATCAATATCTTCAGGAGAACCATATTTTCCTGCCCCCACAGCATTTGAAATGTCAAAGTTCTTGCGAGAATGATGTTATCAGTGGTTCTCACACTTCTACAGTTATGGCCATTTTATTTTAGGGCCCTAAAGCTTTTTGAAGATTATAAAGTTGCATGTTTGACCTCAATATCATCCAAAACAACCAAAACAAATGTGTGTTAAATGTTGATATTTCTTATATGTTTTATGCAGCCAAAACAGCCTGGGGTCAAATTGACCTCAAGGATAATAGGAGGGTTAAAGGTAGAGTCTGTAGGTTTGCTCACTGCAGTTTGTAAACACAACATTCAATTTGGGTCCTTCCTCTCGGGCTCAACCACACACACACACATACACACCTGCCCCTGACAGCAGTTGTCAGGACTGACTCATGTTCAACTGCTGTTCACATGGAACCCATTTGAATATTTGCCACTACCACCAAGATAGCAACTAGATGCCATCGAGCCGATTGAGGGAAATTGCAGATACACAGTGACAAAAAGGAAAGTCTGAGTGAGGTACTGGACCATCGGCGCCGTAGTTGCCAAGTTTGTCATTGTTGCCCTTGAGGCTCCCGTTGCCGGGGACAGCTTGGTATGTGCTCCATGTGCTCCAACGCCTCACCTGGACTGTAATTTCCTTTTCTTCACTGCTAAGTCTGTGTCCACCATTTCTCACGGCTTGAAAGCGTTGTCATTGGCTGGGGAGAAGACACCGACTCCCCGCCCAGAAATGTCCTGACTACACAAAGAGACATCAAAATACAGGCGTGTACGGATGTGGGGAATGGGCCATTTGCCCTCCATACAGTAAAGACCTGGTGATGACACTTAAGTGGACAATTAAGTTTTTGTAAAAGAGATGAATCAGAGCAGCATCAGCTAGTGAAGAGGGAGCTGAGGGCAGATGGAAATGCCTCTCAATTTACCAGTCAATCGTCATCACAACACTCACCCATGCTCATGAGCTCTGGGCTCTGACAGAAAGAATGTGATTATAGATACAAAGCTCTATAATGAGCTCCCTCCATGAGAATGGACTGAATCCAATGTGTGTCCACTGGTGGATCAATCCCCATTTCTTGGTGGTGTCCTTGGACAAGACCATGAACCCCCAACATCCTGGCCAGCATAATAAATAAATGATGTCCAAATGATGTCCTTGCAAATCCAGATTATAAAATAGATACAGCAGTGTGTTCAGAAGTCTAAGTTTTAAGCGCACTAAATCTCCAGAGGAGAATGGATGCCTAGGGCAAAACCAACTCAAATGTGCCTACAAAACTGTATAAAAAACTTTACCAAAAGCCACGACCCACTGTTTGCTGAAGCAAGCAATCTGACTGTGGACACAAAAATGAATATAGTTGTTTCATATTTTACACGAAGGCAAGGCCAGAGAGAGTTTTGCTGAGTATATTGACATTTAAAGAAAAAAAAAAGAAACCTTTTGGACATTCTAACACTCCAAGTGTTTGATGGAAACACCCACCCTCAGACAAAATGCTAAACACTTTAGACACTTCAGAAAAGAAATCTTGAGTTGAGAGTTGCTTTGGAGGTTAGGATGAAACTTTCTTGAAAAAAAAAATATATTTTTTTTTCTTTATTTATTTATTTTAATATTAGGGTGCCAGTACTTTTGCAGACCTGTCTGCCCCCATTCTGATCCATTATCTAGAGACTCGCTCCTCATTACACTAATTGTATAAAGTGTTTGTGTGAGTGCCAGATTGCGGGCTCACTAATTGATTGCAGGTCAGTCATGTGGTGTTTCATATTTTGAGGACAATTAACAAAAAATGGTTAAATTCACACAGATTCAGTCGTCCTGTTCTGGCTGCAGCACAGGGCCAAAAGCTTTTGTACATTACAAGTACTACTCGAACCTGTAGCCTCATAGCATTAGCAATAGCATCGATTTACATAATCATATAATACATTAAGGACCTTATTTACCCTTGTTGTACTGACAGAGAAAGGGGAATTTCACTTTGTCTTTTACTTGTAACTGAGAGGTCTGTTTGCATGTAGTTTGCAGCTGCTCTCAAGTTGAGATGGAAGACTGAGAGGAGGAGTTAGAGAGAGAACTGAATGTGAACAGAAGAACAGAGGAAACTATTTTAATTTGTGGAAAAGGGGCATAATATGTCTCCTTTCAAAAGGAGTTGGAGGTGTGTCATGAAATGTCCAGAAGGGGAAATGACAGGTGAGAGAGAGAGAACACTTACACTCTGACAGCTTCCATGTGATTGGCTAAAGGTCAGGTATATTCAGAATGATATGTAGGAAAATAATCTTCTTACTTTGTGGAAATTTGACAAATAATACTAACTCAAGGTTCACGTCCTTAGCTTTCTTTGCTGCCTGCATTGACCTCCATGAACAGCTGATGTTGCACATTTGTCAAATGATAACCGCCTGTCATCGCAGGCGCAAATCATGGGATGGCGTCCCTATCTACTGATGAAGACAGTTGGATTCCTTTACAGAGTGGTTGTAGTCTCTCTTTGGACAAAGTTTCTTATTTTTGTACTCCCCCCCTCCTCCCCCCATCCACAGACATTTTGCATGTAATTTACAAATCTGTACAGTTTATGGGTTCCCTATGATTGCAATCACGATGACTGGAGGCGTGGAGTCTTGCAAGGTTGCGAAGGACTGTGGGTTTTACATATGGACTGAGTTTTTCAAAAATTTGAATAGCTCAACATTTTCAACAGCACGCTCATTAAGGGGGAGCAATCAGGACAACTTAATCGCCACAGATTCATACTTCAAGCTCCATTAGAAGCTGTCTGCATAATCTGTCAGGTGTGTGTAAAAAATTCCAAGCTCATTTTGCCTGCAGTTGTTTCCATGACTCGCAGTCTGTGAGAGCCTTTTTCTGACCTGGCTCAGGTGACTGATTGCAGAGTTGGCGAGAGAAGTGAAGCAAATGGTCAAATAACAGTGGATAAAAGACAGGTGTTGAATGCATAAACAGAGCGTATAATCAAACAGCTGTCACCCTGAAGTGTTGGCTTCTTTAGAAATACAGATCTGAAAAACAACAAAGATGAAGTTCACTGAGGGTCAGAGATTAGCAAAAGCTTGAGGCAGACATCTCCCAGGTTCATGGGGTGCCATGAACCTGGCAGCAGGCTTTGTGAGCAGCAGCGGTTGTCATTGTTGCTCACTGTCTTTGTCTGACATTTTATGTAAATGAAGTTCGGATAAAGTTCTGCCAAACTGCTGCTTCAGGGGAAGTGAAGCTATACGATGAAAACAAGATTGTTTTAAAGGTTCAAATGAGGCTGTAACTCATTTCATATTAAATTAAAAGCAAGTTTGTCACCAAAACTGACACTTACATAGTGTTTGATGACTTTTGGTCATATCTGTGTGAAACCTTTGATGATGCTACATAAACTGCACGACTTATTAAACATGTGTGGAGCTCACAGGGCTGTTGATCCCCGGTGACATTTTGCCATACAAGCTGGTTCACAGCACTACAGAAGGTGCAGAGGTGCAGATGCTTATAGTTGGGAATGTCTGGGGAGTTAGGTAGTACAGGAATTTCATTTCATGTGTCCTTTGATCTGAACATTTTCAAAACACTCATTTAACATTAAAGACATAATGAATTCATTAGAGCACCACACATTGTCGTGGTTCAGGAAGAGCTGGGACCAAATGCAGACACCAAAGAACACAGGGCGATGGGTAACAAAAGGTCATTTATTGAAAAAGAAGGGGGAAAAGAAAAGAAGGCTCTGCACAAAAACTAAAATGTCGACAAAAAAGGTCAATGGACCTAAGTCCTGGAGAAAACAACAAAAAGAAACAAAGGGTGACACACAAAGGAAACCAAAAATCAGAAAATCCAAAGCTGACCAGGAAAGCCATGAGAACACAAACACAAACATGGAGGATCAGGAAGCAGAGAAAAACCACAGAGGACGAGACGACCTGGCACAGAAGATCAGTGGAGCCGGCTTATATAGACAAGGAGAAGGAGCTAAGGAGACACACGTGAGACACATAAGGGTGAGGGCATGCAGTCACACAGGCGGGAAACTTGACAGGAGTAAGATGCGGACTTCAAAATAAAACAGGAAGTGATGAGACAAAGACAGGAAACTGAACTGAAATCCTAACAACAGACAACATCAGTGACTGGTCCTGACTGGGGATGGGTACCGAATTCGGTTCTTTTGCATCATCATTTCAACCAAATCAGTGATTCTCTCTTGTGTTCATGGGTGGAAAAAAAAGTGGATTATTCTTTATTGTTTTAGTATTGTTAGATGTATCTGTAGTGTGATTGGGTATAGGAGGAGTTCAGACAGGAATTGGCTTTTGGGGAAAATTGGCATGGAAATGAAATGAAAAATCTGAGCTCCCTCTCGAACCATTATATAAGCCTGATATTAAAATGACCTGAGTGGGTGTAACGTGGAGTTATAGTTTTCAATGTCATGCAAATAGAGGCTATTGCAAACAGTATTTCAACAGGTGCTTCTGTTATGCAGACCCATGTGAACCAAAGACTGGAACATTTCCTCTGCAGCATGTTTTCAGGTGCTTATGGGTTTTTTATTCCGATAACTGATGTTGGTTTTCCTCTGCTGCTCAGTTCTTGGTGTGCCTGCAGGCTGCGCATTCATTTATTGTTCTCTGATTTGTACCCGATTCAAATGAGGCACAAGCGAGTACAGAAATTGAAATGGTTTAAAAGTTTAACCTCGCGTCCGCCTCCAGCTCACGCCTGCCGTCTTTCTACTGATTTTGATTTGATCTGTGGAGTTAAATAACTGGTTTTATTCACCGGTATCTATGAAAAGATCTTAAATATATTTAGAAATGTTCTCAGTTACTGTGGTCTTTTGGGTTCCTTTAACTTTATGCCAGATATCTGTCATCTCTGCGAGCAGCTGCATTATTCAGTCAGATTGCTTGTTATTATCCGAGCCTTGTTGTGTGGTTGTGTTGGTAAAATGGATTTCTATGAGGAGCATGAGAGAGTCATCTGCTTTAATTCGACTGCATTAAGATTCTCATCATGCTGTGGCTTCTTGCCTCTCTTCTCCTCTCCTCACATCGGTTTTCTCATTCCTCACGATGTTCATTTTAATAGACCGTGGTCCTTACAGTCAGCGGAACAGGGACGAAATTAAATAATTACAACAAATCAACTTTCCATTTAAATGTAGCACACATTTTGACCACATTTTCAGAAAAGTGGACCCAGTATATTGTGAGTTTCCATCCACTGCTACGGTCCCATTAGGAACTGGGAACACTGGGATAAACATTTTGAGGCTAGAGTCACGTGCTTCATGCAAAATCAGCGTCCATCGCTCATGCATATAAAGCAACTCATATGCATAGTTGGCATAGAGCCTGTTTAATCTGCAGTCTAAACAGCATGAGGAAAAACATTCACTGACCTGACATTTTAAACCTCCAGTGAGGAGTAGAAGTGCTTTCAGGTCATTGTAGTGTTAAACCATTGATTTCTGTGCCCATTTTCCCCTCTGCTGCATCACAGTATAAAACTACTTCCCGCTGCATGCAACAGGCAAAAGACCTCAGACATCGGGCTAAGATGAATACGTTTGACTGGTTCTGACCAGAGATTAGAGAGGCAGACTTTGATTTGTTTACCTATGATCCAGGATCAGCGATATATCTTTTATCAGGCCTCCGACAGAGCTTCAGTTCTGCTCTGCTCCAGCAGCCGGTCACAGACCCTTTAATAAACCTCGTGGCTTCCGTTCACAGTAGCACAGTAACTGCTCAGCCTGCACGATGGTAATCGCTCCTCTCTACAACCAGGCCTAAACATCCACATCAGTGAATGCGATGTGGATGTTAATGGGTGTAAACATGTGCAGCATGTATGACACTCGCTGCATCTGATTTGAGTGGATTTTAATATATTTCTGCCCGTTGCTCTTCTTCCTTGCAAGAAATTGGGATGTTTGTGAACTTATGTAGGCACTGTGCACATTTTTTTTTCAGTGTGTGTGTTTTTCTGATTAGATCATCACGTCCCCTTGCTTGCTAAGTAAACAGCCCAGATGCGATACCTCCTCTAATGTGTTGAGTGCCTTTCGATATCACACGCAGGATATTGTTCTCTGGTTTATTTCTGGAAGAGTTACGACACAAGAAAGACGGCGTGTGATGCAAATTGCGTGAACCCAGGTGTGGAAGTCGCTGCTAATTGTATTCCTGCTTTCACATGGACACAATAAATGAAATTAATGCTCACAGCACTGATAGAGATACAGTGTAGTGGGCCGAAAACCATAGACACATAGCTTTTGACCATATGACTCTACTGTTTTTGTCACATTTCTCTGAAGATAAAGTAGCTCCTGGTTCCTCGCAGATGCTGGATTCTATAACTCAACAGCATCTTTCAATAAACCTCCTTTGCACGCATGTTTTACAGTTAACTCCACGACCCTGTTTGTAATGCAGTAGACTGTTACAGTAGATGTAACTTAGACAATATAGATATAAAGTAATAGATCTCTTGACTCCTCCAGAGCCATAAAAGACATTATATAACTGTTTTACACTGGTGGAGTTGAAATCCTGCGATAAGTAAAATGACCTTCATGTGTATAGAATCCGTTCTGTTTTATTTAAACTAAAGAAAGTTAACAGGTCAGCTTTGTTTTGTTGCAGGCTGGATGTCTTTGTCATTACAGTTCTGTTCAGATGTCTTTCAGCTGGCCATGGCTGTGCAGCTGATCAGCGCTTCTCAGCATCACAATAGTTTAAAAGAACAAATCATTCAAAAGGGATGCAGCAGAACCTGACAGTCTGATGGGTATAATACGAAAGTACTGTATACACATGTGTTTAATATCTTAAAGATGATTAACTAGAGGTTGTGGATGTGCAACAGGCAGTAAAGTAAAAGCGCTGCACAGATAAACCTAAATAAATAATACAAGTTTAAATGTTTAATGTGTATATTTCAAAAGTAAAGAGTCCTTCTTCACAGAGGAAAAACCTGGAACATGCTGCAACTTGTTACACAAACAGGCAAGAGGTAAGAGGCAAGACTTGCAGTTGTAGTTGTAGTATTAGTGTTGTTTCCATGTCACTGATGAGCTGGAAACTGTTCTACTACTGACATGCTGGCTGTGGAGGGAATGGAAAATAGGTTCTGACAAATCTGGTCTCATGCGTCTGCCTAGCAGGGAAGTAGTTGGACACACGAATGACCTCATTAGAAAACAGTGAGTGATACATTTTAACAACAAAAACATTGTGTTTTTAGCCTTAAACGTGTGTTTGGAATACAACCAGTGTGACTAAAGCATAAAGGCATCCATTCTGGCCACGTTCCTGCAAAGATGCCCCTGAGGCAATCCAGCACATATCAGCGGTGTGTTAAGATGCTTGCAGGCATGGTGCACATGGAGCACCATTACCAAGTGGCATAGTGTCAAGGAACATCTGTGCTGAGTATGGGCTGGAAGTCCTGAGGTTGAACTGAGACATGCCTCCGAAGATGGTCGAGAATGACCAAGCTAAGATCCTGTGGGACTTCCAGACTCAGACGGACAAACTGATAAACCGACCAGACATAGTAGTGGTGGACAAGCAGCAGAGGAAGGATGTAGAGATGGATGTATTGTAACGATTCCCCTCTAACACAGACACAGCAGAAAGAAGGAGTACCAGAAACTGGAGAGCTGAAGAAGAACTGGAGAGGATGAGGAGAGTGGAGGCAACAATGGTCTCCGTGGTACCTGGGACACTCAGGGCCTTGACCCCCAAACTGGGAGAGTGGCTCCATCTAATTCCAGGAACAACATCCAAGATCTCTGTGCAGAGGTGGGGTCCTAGGAAAAGCTTAAATACTGCACAGGACCCTCTAACATCTCTATCAGTGCTCTCACCTTCTGGAGCTGCTGAAGAGCCTTCAGAAGCAGAATCCTGAAATGAAAACACATAAATTACAACTTTTATAATGATTCATTCCCTATTTGATGTCAGCTGGTTGACAGTCACGGTAAAATAAACATTGTAAGTGTATTTAAATAAGTCTCAAAGTCTTGTGTTGTGCTGAAACACCAATAATGATGTGTGGCAACTCTGTTATTAGGTGATAATAAATATTTAAGTTGATCAAACAGTAGGACAGTTCTCATGTTTTCAATTTAGGAATGGCAGTCTGGTCCACACAGATATGATGTTGATTTTCCTCCTCAACAAAACATAAAAAAAAAAAACTGAATCTGTCTGTGATATATCTAATTGTGACAGTTTTAATTTTCTCATTTCTCTGAAGATAAAGTAACTGACATTCAGCTCCTGGTTCCTCGCAGATGCTGGATTCTATAACTCAACAGCATCTTTCAATAAACCTCCTTTGCACGCATGTTTTACAGTTAACTCCACCACCCTGTTTGTAATGCAGTAGACTGTTACAGTAGATGTAACTTAGACAATATAGATATAAAATAATAGACCTCTTGACTCCTCCAGAGCCATAAAAGACATTATATAACTGTTTCAGCACTTTCATGCAGAAGTTTTCTCTGTGAGAAACAAAAAAAAGGAGGCAGCAAAAGGATCCAGCCTGTGCTGCAGAAGCGATTTGAACAGCATCCCTTGGCATTTGTATGGTTTGCCTTTACCATGACCCAGGGTTACTGTTGGAATTCATGACGTGAATCCAAGCAGACAAGAGATGTGACAAGAGCAGGTTCTCAAATCCGTTCAAACGGCTCCTGCTTTCATTTGAGACTTCCCCTCAAAGATCTGGGAAAAAGAATTCACTCGGTCCTGTAGAAAGCATTGACATATTCAGCTGTCAAGGTCCATCAAGTCATATAATCTGTTTTAGTCAGGTTGTTTTTTTTTGTTTTTTGTTTTTGTTTTTTCATTTTTCTCTCACTTCCTTTTTATTTTGGCAGTCTCTGACTTGTCTGGTTCCTCATACCTTGTCAGGTTTCTCTCCTTTGTGATTGCTACTATCTTCCACCTGTTGCTCATTGGCTCTCCCTCTCCTTCTGTGTATAGGTGTGTGTGTGTGTTTTCCCTACTTTCTGCGCCAGATCGTCTCTACCATCATGTGAACATTCCAGCTTTCTCCTGTGTTTGTGTGGCTCTTGCCTGTTTTTGACCAGCCAGGTCTGCCTGATGATTTAGATTCATTTACCAATCACGTACCAAACTATTTTGCACTGAAGACATTGAACCTTTCTTTGTGGTTTGGGCCCTTCTGTCTGTGAGCCTGTCAACAATAGCCTCCTATATACCACCGCAGTCATCTGTGGAATGGTTTCTGCAGAGTTGCATTTGACATTTGGAAAGCAGCTGTAATAAGAAAGGAAAAGGACAGAGACATGGTTGGCTCCTAAGCTGCAGTCATCCACACACATATAAAAGTACAACACGCCTGTGGAGTTCACAGAAATCAGGCAAATTGTAAAAATTGTCTTGTAGCTTCTCACTCACGCAGCAGAGACTGGCTGTTCCTGCCTGGTTTTTACCTAATTCTGCCCCGATGTTAACCCTGAACAATTTGCACTGAGCAAAGATGTCATGAAATATCTAAAAAAAAAAAAAGAAAAAAGAAAAAGCAGGACCAGGACCACAAACCTCTTCAAAGGATGAACTGAGGGAACCATGGTCCATAATGTCAGAGACTTGCATGATCAGAATCAAAGAGTGTCAGTTTTAACAGGAATGAATTGGGGGAAATATGCTGCTCACATTCTTGATGAAATAGCCCTCGGTCTGATTCCTCTGAGAATAAAGATGTTCGGTCTCACTTCTAAATTAGGCTATGCTTCATCTTCTTTCAGTGGCACTGCAATCCATAATGAAAAAAAAAGCAGAATGTATCTCATTTCATGATGCTGCTATTTCTGTATGGAACATCGTGTTCTCAACAACAGCATCGTCACTACACCCTCATTAACAGGGGCACTGCCCTCAGAAAGGAGATGTACTAGTATTCATAATGGACAGAGGTGAGCTAAACATAATATGCTTTTTCCCTGTAAAGCTTGTGCGATGTCCACAAGAGAATGTCACTTTTTATTTTAAAGATGTATTTCGGGCTTTTTATGCCTTTATGATGGGACAGTTGGATTTGAACTCAGTCCACTGCGATATAGGACACGCCTACACGGGCTACACTCTGTGGGATGAGCACCCTGTCATCTATTTATTTGAGACCTGAATTATTTCAGGTGCTGTTTTAACACATAATACAAAATACAAATTAAAGGGGGGGCTATGTAGCATTTGTTTAGACTGCAAATGAAGACTCCAACATTTTGGTATTCCCTCCCCGTGCACAT
>OMNW01035223.1:0-17420 GCA_900303245.1 Selene dorsalis | reverse complement strand
ACCACTTATTCTTTCCACTCAAATATTTAGAATACATGTTGTGCTCTAAATGGAAATGCTTATGACGCACAGTGTTGGGAATAACGGCGTTATAAAATAACGGTGTTACTAACAGCGCTGCTTTGTTCAGGAACGAGTAATCAGACAACGTTACTGTTTCGTCTGTTATAACGCCGTTACCATTACTGACAATAAAATGAGCTGTTACTCAGCATCGTTACTATGCTTGACTCACTGGAGGGGTTTTCACCCAAGCAGGCTCTCCCTGAGCGATGAGAGCTCTTAAGTTTTTTTCTTTGGTGAGGGAGGGTGAGGGGGAACGGAGGGCGAGACAACCACATGAGAGCCCGTCCCAAAGGATGCGGGCTTAAGTGAATCCGTAACGGAACAGGTCCCAGAGTGGGACAGTCTCAAAACGCCGCCTAACCTTTCTTGTGTAGACACCCAAAATGGATTTTTGATGAAATGATGATGTCATCTCCCCCACCACTCTAACATGTCACGTGAGCCACACAGACGTATACAGTCTATGGATGTAACGTAACAACAACAACAATGGCCGATTAAAGCTCCTACAAAGAACTTTTAACTGGATATGCAAAAGTCTCTGGTTTCTGCTGATGTCTCTGTTTGACCTGCAGCAGCAAATGAGGTCATCAGTGGGAAGATAAGCTGTTTCTAAATAGTGTAACTCTTTACCTTCGGGAGGCAGTCGGTCCACCAGACAAAACGATTCACAGCACTCACACCAGAAGCGGCACGCATGAGCCAGATAAGCGCCTTTACGACAATATATGCTAGAGCTCACAGGAAATGCAGTCCTGGCAAAACACTACCACTTTTGTCCACAGGGGTCGCTAAAATCAACAGTGCCCAGTGTTTATAATAATGATTTATTCTAGTAAGTGACAATTTCATTCATTTAACATATTTAGTGTGGAGTTGCGTTACACACAGTTGACTTTAAAAGTTCCATTGGGTCCAAGTAATTTGACACATTTGAGCATTTTATAAAAAAAATAACGCAATAGTTGCTTTTCCTGGTAATTAGTTACTTTTATAATGTAGTAACTCAGTTACCTTTTAGGTAAAGTAAAGAGTAACTATAACTAATTACTTTTTAAAAGTAATGTACCCAACACTGATGACGTTGAATGTTAAAACCTCAGCCTCAATATCACATCTGAAGGAAGTTTACTGTTGAGGTTCTGGCAGACCAGGTAGAACACTGAATACTTTTAGACTGATCATTGTGTTATTAGGTGAAGGAAATTAGAGCACCAGCACATTTTCTTTAATACAGTTACAGTACTTTCCCCAGAGTCTTTAAGTAAGACCTTTTCTACCCCGTGTTATTCCCCACTGTGGATACCTTAGTGCAGATTATGTCATTTGGGTAATATTCCCAGACAGAGTTCTCCCACAGACACTGTAGGGTATTTTACAACCATTTATGCTCGCTTCGTAGCACCTTCAATGACTAATAAATAGTTTTCTAAAAGACCAGTGTGTGCTTATCAAGCGGATCTACATGAGATGCTGTCACCTCCGCTCATCCTGATCCTGGTTTTTGTCATTTGCAGTCGGTCCACAAGCCGAGACAGGAAACGCGGGCGCTGGGAAGAGGAGCGGGACAGGAGGTCGGAGGTCTCCTCCGGGCCGAGCAGAGAGCGCAGCTACTCCTCCTCCGTCAGGAGCAGAGACTCCGACGAGGCCTTCAGCGACAGAGACCGAGACAGGGAGCGAGAGAGGGAACGGGACCGAGACAGAGAGAAGGAAAAAGAGAAGGGGGATGACGAGAAAGAGGAGGAAGAGCTGCTGAAGCCCGCCTGGATCCGCTGCACCCACGCTGAGAACTACTACTCCAACGACCCCATGGACCAAGTGGTACTGTGGCGCTTTTTGCTTTTTAATTATATCTGTCCTGTTCAGTTGCTAATTGCCTGTCATGATAGATATTTGTTGTTATTTGCCTGGTACCCTTTCGCAACAGAGTGGATAGCAATAAAAACATCATTACCTGCAGTCTGATGTTGTTAGTTACAAAAGAACGGCTTTAGCACATTACCCATTAACAGTGAGAACAGATGTGTTTCATATTGTCGTATCCAGCTGATCACCAAAGGGGACTTTCTCAATCTGGTGTCTGCCCCTTTATTAATCCTGTCTTCAAAGATGCTGTTGAGGAGTTGGTTTAGTTTCTCTTTAAGACGATATGTTCTCAGCCTCTCTCTTAATTGCGAGCACTCAAAACACATTCCACACTCGACCTTTTACAAATCACCACCTGCCTTCTCAAATGCTTTTGGATCGTGCAGCCACCTCTTTTTATTCTCCAAAACTTTAACCTTTACCGGGAGTGTCTCATCGCTTTCTTCCTGCTGTCCTCAGCTACTTTCTTCCCGCAAATTACATATTCTAGGAGAGACCTGACCCGTCCTTCAGTGAAATTAAAGCGAAGGAAAATGTCGAGATGGAGCCTGAGTCTATTTCTTTACAGATTTACCACTCTCTCTTTGCTGTGACAGTGAGGATACAGGTGTCACTGAGAGAACAGGATGCAGCCGTATCACCTTTGCGAGGACAAAGCCCAGACACTCTTTTCTAGCTGTGTTTTTAAACAGATCATTTTTTTTCTTTTTGTGACATCAAGTGCTGTGTTTTGTCAGCCAAGGTTGCACACTTAGCTGCGTTTGTACTTACATTTGAAAAAGCCATTACCTTCCTGGTGGCCCGTGGGTTAAAGACACTTGTGGTGTCATCTCAATCTCCCCGGCTTCTTAATTTCACGTCAACCCCTCAGCGCTCTCCTTGTATCTCGCTCATTATCCAGTCAGGGCATGAAAGTTCCCGAACATTTCAAACAGTGAAACACAGCGTCAGTCTCTATCAACAACATTTAATATTTAAATAATTAAACAAATAATCTCCGTCACAGATTTTCATGTATTTCAATTGAAATGTGTTTTATCCCAGGGAGACTCTACAGTGGTGGGGACCAGTAAACTGCGGGACCTGTACGAACGCTTTGAGGAGGAGCTGGGGAGGAGACAGGAGCGAGCCAAGGAGGCTCGACCCAAATGGGAGCCGCCCAAGACCAAACTGGATGAGGATCCAGGTGAGAAATGCCGAGACACTACACTTAAAGCCCCTACAAAGAACTTTTAACTGGATATGCAAAAGTCTCTGGTTTCTGCTGATGTCTCTGTTTGACCTGCAGCAGCAAATGAGGTCATCTGTGAGAAGATAAGTTATTTCTAAATAGTGTAACTCTTCACCTTTGGGAGGCAGTGGTCAGGTCGGTCCACCAGACGAAACAATTTACGGCACTCAGACCAGAGACGGATAAGCGTCTTAATGACAATATGCGCTGGAGCTCATGGGAAATGTAGTCTTCATTCTGGTAAAACACTACAGCTTTTGTCCACAGGCATCGTCCCAAATACAACACAGAATGAAAGTTCTTTGTAGAGGCTTTTAAAAAAAAAAGTTATGGTAACAGGTGTTTTTTTTATTATTATCTTTAACTGTATTCACTCCAACTGTCCCTCTTATTTAAAACAGCTCCTTGTTCCATATAGATCCTCTCGTCTGCTCAGATGTATGCAGTGCCCCTTCTTTTTTTGTACCCAGATTCTCAAAGAAATGGGTCGCAGGCCTTCCCAGTACGAAGCTTCCATCTGACTGGAACAATCTTATTTGAGAACCGTCACCTCCTTTCACTGCTTTAGGTCATCTTTATTTTGCTTTTCTTAAAGCAACCGTATTTCATGTCTCCAGCTTGTGTATAATTTGCGTATAATCAGCTCACAGTTTTTAATTTGGCTTGTACGACATTTGAGGACTGGGGGTGTGGGTGGTAGAGGGCGAGCGAGCATCTGTTTCTATGTGCTTGTAGTTTTAGTTTTTGTCCTTTTGTATTGTTTGGTTTATAATACAGTTTTTGTTGCTATGTATGTATGTGTAATGTGTTTTGTAACTTGTTATTTGTGGATTTAGGACCCCCTCGAAAATGAGATGCTACATCTCAAGGAGCTGTCCTCTCAGTAAAATTCAAATATAATGAAAATACAGTCCAGCAGCACAAGTTCATCCACACTTGCAGGACTGTTGCATTACATTTAGCCTGGGGCACATAATTAACTGTGAGCCGAATGCACTCGGTTATAATAATAATGATAATACAATTCTTTGTACAGTGATTATATAGAGATTATTGATGCGTTAGTGATTTTCAAACATCATAATTTCGGTTGTAGTTGAGAAAAAGAACATTTTCCGTATTTAAAAAACTACAATTGCTTCGATTTGTTGAATTATTAAGAGAAATTAACACAGATCAAAGCCATGAGTGCTGCACTCAGAAATTAATCTGAGGCCTAATTATTTCTTTAATCTTGCAGTCCTAAAGATCACATCTTTTTTTTTTTTACTCTCAGCAGCTTGCGAGTCTCCGAGTCTGTAATTGAATCTTGTACCGACTCGTACTTTCTGTCTCGTTACTTTCGTAAGTTGTTGTGGATGCGAGCGCGGCAGCAAAATAACAATGAACAGTTAATACGCCCCGTCGACAAGCCTTTGTTATGGGCGCGCGCAGAAACTGGCTGTCTTCTCAGCGGTGCATTGGGCTGAGACAGAGATTAAGTTCTGTGTTTATGATGTTATCTGCGGGGCTGTCAGCTGGAGTGTCTCTCTCAGCGTCGCAACGGTATCAATCTCGCCCAGGGAGATCTAATTTTGCTAAATATGTTGCTCTGGGCACCGACTTCACAGTCAAGTGCTCGAGTTAAAAAATGTTGATAAGAAGTGAAGACTTTCCTTCGCTTAAAGACACAAAACTATTCAGCTGAATTGTGTTTAGAATCTTTGTTTTCGTGCGAGGTTTCTCTCCAGTCAGGCAGAGTGACAAGTGTGAGAGAGAGAGAGAACGAGAAAAAAAGGAGAAAATGTGAGATGTCAATATTGGCAACTGTGCTGCTCTCATAGAGACTGAAGTCTGCAGATGGTGGAAAAACAGACGTAGTAATAAACCTGAATATTTAAACAATCAGTCCAACATACTTACTTACATAGGTATTCCTTTTCAGCCATCTTCTCCAGCTGTCCCTCCCTCTTGACCTCTTGCTATGTGCTCCCTTTCCAGGTGTTTTGGGGTCTTTCTCTGACCCGTTTACCTTGTGGGTCCCACGTTAGTGCCTGTTTAGTTGTTGCGGTTTTGTCTCTTCTCATACTCCACTTTCTCCCTAACAGCTGTACTTCTCTTGTTTCTTGTTTGGCTTGTTCCCACAGGTTGATGATGTTATTAATTTTATTCAGCCACAAGATTCCAAGGATGTGTCTTAGGCAGTGGTCGATGAGAGTCTGTGGTTTATTGGTGATGTTTGTGGTGGTTCTTCAGGTTTCGGATCCATACGGTAGTACAGTTTTAACGCTGGAGTTGAGGATCTTAAGCTTGGTCGGTAGTGAAATGTTTTTTGTTTTCTGAATCTTGTTTAGGCTGTTGAGGGTTGTTCTTGTTTTCCCTATCCCAGCCTGTACTTCCTCCTCTGTCCCACCTTTCAGAGCTAATACGCTTCCCGGGTACGGGAATTCTTTCGAGCTCTTTCCCCCTCCTCCTCCTCCTCCTCGAGATGTCAAAAATGAATCCAGCATAGGGACTTGTAAATCATAATGTGTGCCTGAAGAACTCTGACATGTGAACAAATGTGCGCACACGACTTGAACACACTGTAACACATTGCTCTACTGAAACTTTACGTCGTATGATACTTTGTGAAGGCAAAGCCGAGCTAGGGGCAGGGGGGGAGCTTAACCACTCAACCAGCTCTGGCAAATTATGTTTTGAGTTGTCAGCCCTGTAACGTTGTAATGATTAAAGACCTTTTTTTTTTGCTCTTTGGTTCCAGACGACAGCAGCAGTGACTCAGACTGTGAGTCAGATGGGGAAGGAAGCACCTGCTCCAGCAGCTCCGACTCGGAGGTTTTCGATGTCATCGCTGAGATCAAGAGAAAGAAGGCTCATCCTGACCGGCTGCACGAGGAGCTGTGGTACAACGACCCGGGACAGGTCGGTCTTAATGGAGGAACGCAGAATTTATTATGCTGCAAAATTAAATCCTCATCATCTGCGTCCGTCTAAACAGACCAAAACAAAAACATCCTGCAGCAGCCCCACAAAGTCAGCGTCATGAAATAGATCAGTAGCAGACAAATGAGAGCCAGTGCTACTGTGGAATAATATTGCATATACGTGTATGTAAATGTAAATCCCGATGACTGTGATCTTGCAACACGTGCCTACCTCCGTGCCTCATTTAGTGCCAGGATATTTAAACAGCACACCGTGCTCAAATGAAGTCCATACACTTAAACAGATGAATAAAACAAGCAAATAATATAATCCAATTAATTTAAATTAAACCTGCAACCCTTGAATTTTAAACACACTTCTAATTTTACGGCTTTATCAGAAATTGTGCTGATAACATTTTTTTCCCGAGGCAAAAGCAAAAGCAAAAGCAGCACTTTCATCCAGCCATCACTGAAGCAGGCCACTGTTTATTGAGTGCGCAGTGTAAAAACAGAGCATGCATTTGCATATATGAGCCTTTTTTTTTTTTTGCAAATGAGCATTAGTTAATGAGCCTAAGCTGCTGTAACTCTGTTAACCCTAACTTACTAAAGGAAAAATGATTCTGCCGCTGGATACAAAACCTAAAACAAACAGAATTATGAATCTATTTTTAAGAAACAAACAGCTGAAACATATGGTCAACCTATAGACCTGCTACGCTGGGAATCTGCAACACAGAAAACATAGCAAGAAGACATACTGTTTGTAAAAATGGGCAATATAAATAAAATTGTCTTGCATTGCCAGTGATACTAGAATTACAACGTAAAAGCCATGACCTAAAAGTAAAAGTAAACTTGCATTCAAATTACATTCAGTTTCAATGGGAACAGTGTTGTTGGTCACACTTTTTTATAAGTGCACCAAGGTTTTTACTCTTTGCTATAATTTGGACAATTTTGTACCAATATTTCCCAGGCTGGATTAAAAAGCCCATGCTAAACTTATGGCCTGCAGGCCTTAGTTTGCCAGTGCCTGTACTAGACCATGGCCAGCTGAATATATAGCTCAGGTAGGTTGAGGTAATTTAGAATCATTAAGAAACTGTGCCTCTGTTTTAAAATGTCTCAGTTTTTTAAATCCTTTTCAAGATTGTCTATGTCTTGTGTTTATGTTTTAATGATTTCCAACAATCTGTTATCAGGGAAACTCAGAGATAGAACGCTGGCAAAATGATTAAGAGCATAAATTAATCACATACTGTTGGAAAATCTGTAGAAAAGAAATGAAAGAATCCAAACTTTAACCTCATTCAAGTTCAAAAAGGACACAAACAGTAAATATAAACATAGAAGACAGAACGTTCCAGAAGTAATGCTTGGATCCACTTCAGTCCCAGTGTAGCAGGTTTGTGCCTTTGTATCTATAATGCAGACAGATACACAACATGATGTGATAGTCGCTCAAATATTGAGCGTATTTCCAACATGACTGGATTGTGAGCACCAAGATCAGGTCACTGGCAGCTTCTCATCCTACTAAACATTTTGCATTTTTCATCAGTTGAGACAGTGTGAAGTCTGACTTCAAACTGTGCGATTTCCAAACTGCTCAAAGACTAATGAATAGTTTGTTTCTCCTTTAAATCCACTTAATTGCCAGCTGTTGATACATTTGGAAAATGCACAAGACATCAGCGAATTCTGAATGCGGGCGCGGGCCGGCAATTTGTCATCTCACGAGTCGTGTTTTTGAACAGCTGTGTCAGTATTTG
Organism: Selene dorsalis; assembly: GCA_900303245.1. Taxonomy (NCBI): domain Eukaryota; kingdom Metazoa; phylum Chordata; class Actinopteri; order Carangiformes; family Carangidae; genus Selene; species Selene dorsalis. The sequence continues at coordinate 9,573 of OMNW01035223.1, read as the reverse complement.
TCAGGGAGGACTGTCACAAAGCGAAACTTTAAAACTCCAAAACTCCCGTGGAAGAGTAAAAGGTCAGGATCGTGTGGTTTAGAGGTGTGAAAATGTTCAGCCGCTCCCGCGTTATACATGGCAAACTGTTGTGTGTCTGATTTACGTATTTTCTTTCTGTCCAGATGAATGATGGTCCCTTGTGCAAGTGCAGTGCCAAGGCCAGACGTACAGGGATCCGCCACAGCATCTACCCGGGGGAGGAGGTATGACATGCTGTGAATAAATCACCCTTTCATAACCTTGAAGTCGTGCCACACAGGGGCAAGGACATTATTCTAGTCCGCCTAAATGCATTCTCCACACAGAGGCCGTTTTCTATTGTATTAGCGGGGTCAGTAAGTAAGAGTTTATCATCCCAAAGAGCCAAATGATGATATTACATCTGTAAGGATTTGCAGGGGAGTTGGTCTATACCAGTGATTCATTGGAATTCTTTAGCCACCTGCTGAGATTTCTTGTTTTTATGACTCATTTTCTTGTCCTGACTGTGTTTTGGAACAAAGACTCCCACATATATGCATCTCCAGCTGACCGGTGTAGCACATCGCAGCAACAAAGACAACAAAGAGGCAACAAATCTCAGAGCTGCTTTCGCTGTTGTTGATGTGATCCCTCACGAGAGGGAGGCTTTATTTGCCATTCATTACCTGATGAGGTTCATAATATATGTTAAAGTAAATTAATCAGCCACTTTTGTGAGCGTGGTGTGTTACTTGAAGGTCACGTCATGTCCTAAAACACTGTTTGGGTTTGAAAATGAAGAGGGCACGCTCCCTTGTTAGTTGAGTGGTTGACTTAATTGCTCGTTACAATCTTGGTTGACCGGGTTATTATTAGTCAATTAATTGTTTTTTAATGAGCAGTATGACTGTATGCATTTAAAGCTGTAGATCAGGCATCACTGTGATGTGTTGGTCACATCTCTGTCTTAGCAGGAATTTTACAATAATACTCAATAAATCAATATGTTTTGCTGTACCTGGCAAAACCTGCATTAAAGGGATAGTTCCACATTATGGCAAATTCGGCTATTGCCATAATCCCTATAGTCTTTAATTATCAGTGCCTATTGCTTTAAGATCCGCGGGGCAGAGATGCGAGCTGCTCAGCGAACACAATGGAGGTGAACGGCAGGTCACAACTTGTCCACGAGAGCGTTTTGGAGTTGTTGGATTGTGTATTTGATGAGTTTTGAGGGACAGGGGACCTTGTACCATTCACCTCCATTGTGTTCGCTGAGCAGCTCACGTCTCTGCCCCACAGATCTCGAAACAACATGCACCGATAATTAAAGGTAATGAACCTACCCCTATGACTATAGGGATTATGGCAATAGCCGAATTTGCCAAAATGTTGAACTATCCCTTTAATGTATGGAGGTTTAACAGAAAGCCACATTAACAAAGCTGATGGTTTCAACTCTAGCCAAAGCTTCTTAATAGTGTGGTTTTGCTTCAGTTCTCTGTTTTATATAATTGTAAAGTGATTACTTTGGGGTTTTTGGGCGTTAGTCAGACAAAATGAGATGAATATTTTTTATTAGTTGACCTTCTATTTCCAGGTAGCAGACAAGGCAAGGTTAATTAAAAATGACAACAAACTTGATTGGTAGACAAAAAGCCTCATGATTTGTATCTCTTCTCATCGTTATTGACTTCAGTGTAAGGTGTATTTTGTCATTACGTGAGGTGCTGAATTCAGTTTTAAACAGAATGAGTCTGTGTGTCCATCTCTCAGTCTGTCAAACAGTGCCGTCCAATGAACAACAACGCAGGGAAGCTGTTCCACTACAGGATCACCGTCTCTCCTCCGACCAACTTCCTGGTAAGAACTGATCCTTTTTATCCCAGAGAAGATTCTGCCGTTTGTTTATTTTAACGACATTCATCCAGCTGCAGCGCGTGTGACCGGCCGTTCTCCGTTTCAGACCGACAGGCCGACGGTGATCGAGTACGACGACCACGAGTACCTGTTCGAAGGCTTCTCTCTCTTCTCCCACATGCCTCTCACCAACGTAAGCCTGCTCCGAGTCGATATAAGCCATGAGTTTTACACGACAACACTTTCAGATTTTATTTATTTTTTGACAGTAAGCGGGTCCTTGTTCTCAGCTACGCTTGTAATTTTTTATATTTTGTGTCATTGTTATTTACTTTGTTGCTCCGAGTCTGCAGAGTTTCTTTTGCATTGTGTTTTTTGAGGCAGGTGTCACGCTGGGTTTATTTTTTTTTATATTTGGAAGTGTCGAGATGAAATCAAAAAAAGTTTACACGGTTACTTACCGCTTCTCTGTGTGCTTCAAAACCCACTATCAGAGAGCTGTTTCACATACAGACGCAGAGTTTTATACACATAGAAGAAGCCATTTACTCTAAATAATGTTATTTATGACTCAATGAACCTGATGTTATAGGAGCAGGGAGAGCAAATTTATTGTTTTACTGCTATGCCATGGTTATATCTTTTGAATCAAACTTCAATAAAACCATATCATGATGATATAATCATGTCCCAGTTAAAAGCTTTGACTTAACCCTTGCATACCAGTAATTCTCAATTGATAGCTTCACAGGGCTGAGAGGAAATAAGGAATCCAACCTGCTCGTTTTATTTATCTGGGAAATTTCATCTCATCATGATTTGATTTAATGTCACTCGGGTGTCAGATTTCTCTGATATTTATATTGTCTCATGAGGTAAAATTCATTCATGATTGACATGATGCAGGGTATCTAATCTCTTAATTCAAAACAAACAGAACAAATTATTGAAACGTGTGTATCACTATTTGATGATATGTTTCGACCTTGTATTATGGAATAAGGTTTTTTTTTTTTTAAATTAAAATTCCCTGTTAGTTTCAGTTGTACAGGCCGGTCCAGGTGTTCCTCCCACGTCTGCTGTGAACTCCATTCTCTCGCCACTCTGGTCTGCGCCTGCTTGCGTGAAACAGGTTCATGATGGGGTTTTATTACCACTCACACACACACGCAAACAGGCGGATTGCTGCTCCTCCCCAGCAACATGTAATACCATTCCTTCCTCTACATGTCTGTTAAGGCAACACATATCATTTATGGCTAGGTTTGAGTGAAAAATCCTCCTCCTCCCTTTAACTCCGCTCCCCTCAAAAAAATAACTTACAAATGGCCTTCTGGCTCAGGGTCGGCCTCTTTGTTGCCGGACAAAGTGCTCTTCTCTCGCCGTGGTGACCTTGTCGCCAACTCCTCTGCCCCCATGTTTGAAGGCCCATCAGTGGCTGTCAAACATTAGAGAGGTTGTGACTTAAAAGGACCCACTCTCTCTCTGTAGCTATTTCAGCTGTGGGCCTGACTTCTTTTTATTTTTTTTATTTCTTATTTTTATTTCCAAGGAGGAAGTTAAAAGGCAAAAAGACATCGACAGGAGACAACCAAACCAAATCAGCGGCCATGCGTGTGTGTGTGCGTGTGTGTTATTCCTGCATCATGTTTGAATAATAAACTACTTGGTCAATATCCTTCTAGCTTGAAAAGAGCCCTGAGGATTAGGCATGATTTGAACTGGATAATTTAAGCAGCCCTTGTTAAAAGCTGTGCTAAACGCTTCGTGGCAGTGTGGGGATTAGGAACCTTGGAGCGTGGTGATATTAGCCCCCCTGCTAGTTAGCTGCCGGGATGGGCAAGAATGAATGTGACTCCCAGGTTAATCTCTTAAAATGGACCCCTGTGCTCCGGCAACAAAGACCGTGTAACTAGGGAGATTAAACACAGAAGAGCAGGCTTATCTATTTAGTGAGATTTGAGTTACTTAATTTTCAAGAGTCAGGTGCACCGCCTGTGTGTGAGTGGTGGAACATATGTGTGTTTTTTTGTTTTTTTTCTAAGTTTGTGCCTGTTTCTGCACAGCACGATCAGTTAGAGGGGGATTTCTCGAGCGTCGGTTCTTTTCCTCACGCTCACACACGTGGTGTTTTGCATGCGCCATTTTTTTTCAGGCCAGCTCCGCATCAGAGATGAGGTTTTAATGAGTTTCCTTGAAAAGCTGTAACCTCTGCCTAACGCCATGGTAATGAGTCGGCCTGTCCTTTCTTCTGCTCGTCCTCTGCTCCTTTCATCATCACAGATTCCATTGTGCCGTGTGATCCGCTTCAACATAGATTACACCATTCACTTCATAGAGGAGATGACACCGGAGGTCAGTAAAACCCCACTTTATCTCCCAGCTCTTTCTCACCCCTTTTTTGTTTTTATCTCAAACGCCGGAGTCTGAGCACAGCTGAGCCACACGTAACCCTCGCACCTCGGCGCCTGGGTGAGCGAAGGTGCTAATCCTTTTAGAAGAGGGAGAGGAGATTCTTTTTAACCTGCTGAAGTTGATTACATCGATAAGGTGGCTTATGTGATGAAGTTGGACTGGATTTGCTTATCAGTCATATCTACATGAACGCACTCCCGGTCTTTTTCAGTCTTGCCTGTGCTCTTTGCTCACAAAATGTTGCTATCAAACACCATCTCCCTCCTCTTTACAGAACTACTGTGTACGAGGCCTGGAACTGTTCGCCTCCTACTTATTTCAGGACATTCTGGAGCTGTATGACTGGAACCTGACAGGTACGAGTCCCAAAAGAGGGCCCAGTTAAACCAGGAGCGACTTTTCTCAAGGTCATGCACGGGTTGCATGTGTGACATTTGTTTTTATGGTATATAATCTACAATCATAAGATATATGATCTAAGTATAAGAGAGGGAAAGGATCTTATCGTGCACATTTCAGATTCAGATTCCTTTATTAGTCCCAGAAGGGCAATTCGTTTCTACAGTCAACCCATCCGTAATAAATAGAATAAAAGAATAAAATGAAATAAAAAAAACAATAAATACAGCTCCTGACATCCACAGTCAATCATCTCAACAGCATCATTACAACACCATCAGCATCGACCAGAGACAGCACAGTGAAAATGGGATGGAAAGAACTGGGATTAAAATATCCTTCGTTATCGACTGCTGGATCAGATTTTCTTCATATTGGGTTGTTCTGTAGGGATTCAAATACTTTTTCCATCATACACCGTGAATGTGTGAATGATGTATTCAGTATGGACAAGAACAACACAAAGATTTTCTTGTTATCAGTTGAAATCGATAACATTAGTTCATTATTGTAACTTCAATCTGTCTCCATTTAAAGAAACATTTATACATCATACATACACCTTTAAACTGACTAACAGATGAGATTTAGAAAAACACATTAATTGTGATTAAACATGACTGTCTTGGTCATCTCATCTCATTGTGAAGGGTTGCTCTGTGCCTGAAGAAATGATCAAAAAGAAATAACTTGTGCTCCTTCGTCCAGGTCCCGAGTTTGACGATGAGGCCTCCGGATGCCAGCGGTTCCATTTCATGCCCCGTTTTGTCCGATTCTTACCGGGTAAGACTCTTAACCAAGCTGCATAGACTTGACCGCTCTCTGTCTCCCTCTGGTGGCAACACACTTCTCAAGTTCAAACCTGCCACAGAAAAGAAAAAAAAAAGGAAGCACATCTCCAGTGATGTCTGCTCCCAGCATTTCTGCATCTGATGTTGATGTATGTGGTATGCAGTGGGTGTGCAGTCACAGAGCCCGAGCACTTAGTGCAGCTGCGTGGTATTCATCCTCGATACACATGATGGTGCTGGTGCACTACGATATCGCCGCTGAGTTTGTTATGACAGCCGTGCCACCTACCTTCGTTCCATCATGAAACAATTTCTCTCCCAGCTTTTCCCAATTTAGTTTGCTACAAACACTAAAATGCCTCTTTTACAAAAGGAAAAAACAACGGTCCAGACTGATGTGATCTGTGGAGAGGAAGAGAGAGAGGAGATGTGGAGCTACAGTGAGAGCATTATGATGCTGCATTTGGAAGTTGGAGGGAGAGTGTGTGTGTATGTGTGTGCCTGCACTCGTTATTGTCTTAATGCATTTCCAGGACTGAGATCAGAGTGCATTTTTGTGTGTCTGTCCATTTGAACACTCCTAAATGGAGGTCAATCAATTTTGCATGAGTGTCTATTAAGTAGCCTCTCTTTGACCTGGCAGATTGCATGTGTGCTCTTGGATTTATTTCCCCCGCACACGCGCTCGTGTGTGACCGTCGGCTCGCTCTTGATTTCCTAACACAGATTTGAATGCGATTTCATGCGCCTTCACGTATTGTGTGGCGTCTAACCTTTCATCAGCGCCCGTGTTCACCTGTGCGTTTCCCGAACAATGCGATTGTGATGCGCGGGGACATTTTTCACAGTATGTAATATTGGCTCAAAAACCGCGAGTTGGCAGAGGTGCGGTGGGGTGAGATGCTTGTATAAACACAAAGACTTTCTTCAACACGAACGCTGATTTTGGGCCAAGGATTTCTGAACAATGAAAGAATGCATTGTAAGGAAGCTCAAGTGAAGCAATTCCCCTCCAGGAAAAAGTCACAGCTTGTTTCCTTCCATGAACTGCAGCTACGGAGACTGAGATCTTTGCTTCTTTTTTCTTTTTCTTTTTTTCCAATTAACTGTGTATTCATGTTAATAAATATTTATGTTTTAGATGGTGGGAAGGAGGTGCTGTCCATGCATCAGGTGCTCCTCTACCTGCTGCGCAGCAGCAAGCCTCTGGTCCCCGAGGAGGAGATTGCAGACATGCTGCAGTGGGAGGAGCTGGAGTGGCAGAAATACGCGGAGGAGTGCAAGGGCATGATCGTCACCAACCCGGGCATGGTGAGGCCTCAGCTTCTCTGTTACGACAGGAGGTGGCCTTGTCTGCCGCTTCAAGGGCATCCGTGGCCCCCGGCTCGGCACTGCAGGAATAAGGCTGTTCATGTTAGCCTGTGACATGAGCAATCTCACCTATTATCCCCAAGGGCGTTCACTGTCATCAAGACTAGTCCAGCCGAAGCTTTTATGTCTCGGTGAAGTTGGTTAACCTTCTTGTCTCGGCCCATATTTTAAAGAATGTAGAGTAATTGTGTTTGGGTAAAGGTGAAGATGTCAGTGGTAGCTAAAAGGTTGCATATGAACGGTGAATATGATTGTGTAACCTTTGGCGTGGGTGAGTTATTGAGTCAACTGGCTCCTCTGGCAGAACTGTCACGTCCCCCGCATAGGTGGGCGTATAATAGTCTTCCATCCTTAGACTCAAGTTAAGAGATTGCTCCGTCCGCCAAACAAAGTCTATTAATAGGGTTATATATAGAGACTTTGTGAAAATAGAGTTGTGGTGACGGTCAACATTAGTCATCCTCACTGTCACTCTCTCAGAGGGAGTTTGGTGGTTTGTTATTTATTGGTTTAAAGGCTGTTTTGTGAACATTTTACTGAAATCTGCCCTAAATTCCACTTAAAAGTGTCCCTGAATATCAAATTACTGCCAACACCAGTTGTGTCTGTATCACCCATGACTGAATCAGTTAATTCATTTCGTCAGTAATAGCAGAAAAGACATTTTATAACTAGCAGCGCTGTCCTCAGCAGACACGGTAACAGGAGTGACAGTGTGCAAGGCTGTAAACTTTACAAACAGACCAACCAGCTACCTTAGAAGACCTCTGGAAACAGAAGGCTGCACTGTGGTGGACAGCGTGAGGCGGGGCAAACCAGGCCAACCTGTTTTTGTGGTGTCCGGCTGACAGAGCTGTCAGAAGCACAGGAGGAGACGCAAGACACAAACTGTGGTGTAGCAGGATTTCCAAACTACAACCTAGACGGCAACTTTCCCTTTCTGTGTGGAAACCTAATATCTTGACATCTCGCACGATGAGCGAAGACACTAAACACGAGTTTCTAGGTAGAATATCAGAGCCAGGTACCGCGGCTGAGCTGAACTAACACGACATGTGCAGAGGAGTGCATCGTTAAGTAGCACCAACTGCCTCGACTCCGAAAATCTGAAACTGACCCCAGGGCACTGCTGATCACGTGTTCCTTAAACTCAAGAGAATGTTCAAAACATTGTTTTATCCAACTAACAGTCCAAAGCTCGGAGATATTCCACTTTAAAGCACAGAAAGGTCTTTTTAATTTTCTTTTTTTTTAGTTTAGTTTATTCCGATCACGTGCGCATATAGTTAGACACATGATTTCATATTATTTTGCAGATCGAAAAAGAGTAGTTTGAAGCTATTAAGCTTATAAATGTCTATCCAATCCTTCCCATTAATTTACCCTTGAAAGCTATTTATTGTTTCTAATGTTGCCAAAAATAGCATAGCAACCACAACGCATACATATATTAATACATATATTAACCCGTTAACCCATAAAGAACCTATAATCATCAAATGAAACCAAGGTCTCACAATTGAAAAGTGGGAGCCAGTCATTTTTGCTTGATAATTAACCCCTTAACACCCACAGGCCAGGAGGTCATGTTGCTTCTAATTAACGCTGGTGGCCGCCGGACCGTAGGTGCTCCAGCGAGTGTGAGGGGGTCGCCTGATAAATCAGCGTTCCAGATCCATTGGTCATGATCAAAACTCTAAAATGTGGCTGGAGAGAATTATTGTATAGTCACAGATTAGAGCCCATAACTCGCTAAAATATCCTCTCAGACACATGCTCTCACTTTGTAGACGTCCCACTCATGTGCCACGCTGAGGTTACATGCCACTTCCACATGATGCCAATCAAACAAAGCACCCTCAAGTGATTACTGAGGGACGGTCCACACAAAATCAGGGCACAAATGTCATCGGCCTTTAAATAGCTCATCGTGTAAGCACTGAAGCAGATGTAAAGAGCCAGTAGATGCTAAATGATGTATAGTATATATAAATTAGCCTTTACACGGTCCTTGTGATGGGATTGCGAACAATGCGCAATCATCAAGCCTTCCATCAAGCCAATCTAACCTGATTATGTCGCTTTCCAGACAGAATCAAAGTTGGCCGGCGACCTCTCGCTCTCGAATCAGAGTTTGTATGCAGGCCGCGGCGAGCGAGCGGCGGCTAATGTCAAGGTGAGCCCGGGCCTCGAGCCATCTGCCGCGCCGCTCATCACGCCTTATGCTACAGCCCCATCCTCTGATCTCACAAAACTGTGACTCGGTGAGCCAGCTGAGGACGCGTTGCATGTCAATCTCCCCGATAAGAGTGTCACAAGTTAGCACGGCCCATCCCCGATATCGCTTTATCATTGTTGTTGCCGGGTCTGGGCCTCGTCTCATTTACGTCCCCGTGACAGACGGCCCTCCTGGCGTGGATTATTTGTTACTTGGTGTATTGGTAGCAGATGATTGAATGATGGCTGCCTCGTAGCCAGATGAATGTGTTTATACTGTAACATGACTTCCCTCTCTCTCCCCAGAAACCCAGCTCGGTGCGTATCGACCAACTGGACAGGGAGCAGTTCAACCCCGATGTCATCACCTTCCCCATCATCGTTCATTTCGGGATCCGCCCGGCTCAGCTCAGCTACGCCGGAGACCCTCAGTAAGATCACACACACGCGCACACGCACACACACACGCACAGAAATGCCGATCAACCATCTGCACGCAGCTCTTTCCCCATATAGC
>OMNW01035220.1:26432-57260 GCA_900303245.1 Selene dorsalis | reverse complement strand
CCCCACCCCGCTCCCTGCTTTAAATCCCCTCCTCTATCTCCAATCTTCCTCTTTCTCTGCTGCCCTTTTTCCATTCACCCTGGTAAGAAAAGATCTCACTTTGCTATTTGCATGATATTTCAAACCAAATCGACTGCCTCTCTGACAAATATTGATTTCATTAATCAAATGTGAACAACTCTTTTTGTGTGAAGGCAGAATCTGCTGCCCGGCTTCCATTTGCAGCTTTTTGGTTTCTTTTCCATTCACAGTACAAGCTGAATGGCTGGGCTTGGAACACTGATTTACTTCCTCTCATAAATATGCCCATCTGATGCTCTGATACTGGCACAAATAATGGGCCAGCAAACCAGAAAGTGGGGACAACATGTGAAACAAATGAGAAGAAAAAGGAGTGAGAGAGTGAGACGCAGGATCAATTAGATATGAAAACAAATCTGAAGTCTTACCGTTTGTGTAAGGGTTTGCCACCTTTTTATTGGTCATTACTCTAGCTGTGGCATTGTTGACCTGTCAGCAGACAGACAGAGATTAATGTGAAGGCAGATACACAACAAGAACAACACAGAGTAAAATCACAGTGAATAATGTGGATAATCCGCATCATAGCCACTCTCCATGCCATGCTGGAATTTGAGGAATACATGCAGCGAGTCAAAGATCTGACGTTTAACAGGTAACATTCAAGAACAAGTCCTCCGACCTCAACGACCAAATGGGTCGTCTGTACCAAAACCACTGACATGAACCATTGCAACCTTTCCTGCATGAGCCACAAATACAGAGTTGAAGAACGAATAACTAATGATGTGCTAATGACAGTTTTAGCCGGCAGGGAAAGATCAAATAAGTTCTTTGTTAAGTTAAGCAGACGTTCAAATCCTTAAGTTTGTCAAATGAGTGTATTCATGTAGAGGTAACATAAACTGCTGTGAGTCTCCTGTCAATCCATCCGTCCACCCTCACACACTCTGTGCACTGTCTTTATCACAGTCATCTGATCTCTGCCTTTGGATGTTTTGGTTTCAGGTACTTGCTGAAAAGACTGATGCTGTCAATGAATGTAAACATGTAAAAATAAAATGTAACTACCTGCCTGCGCAAACAACCTGTGGGTTCAGATCATTATTTTTTACAAAACTTTAAAACTGGACAACACACATATAGTTTTCAGTTCGAGTGAAAGCTGCACATGATTTCATTCATTTCAATTTAAAAAATCAAGTTCATGATGTAGTTTCTTAGAATAAAGGTGGTACAACCTATGTCCATGTTGACTGGTCTGATACACACACTGCTGGGAATTCCCCGGCTTTTCAGCATCGTTCTGCCCTCGACTCTCCCACTTCTCCAGTTAGATTCAATTAAGTAATTTACAGGTAAAAAGATGTTGAGGTTGAACATTGTGGCTGAAAAATTACTTTGTTCAAGAGGTTCATTAGGAGGGACACAAAATACAAAGGCTGCTTATTGTTTAAAAATGTTATTGCACATACTGATATCTTGGCTTCAATATTGAATCTTAATGATACTTTTTACAGCTGCAACTTTATAAAGGCCATTTCAATAAAATGAAAATTACAACACACATTAGAGAACAAATTCTAGCTTGATTTGTTTTTTTTAGCTCGGTCTCTTCACATACTAAAACATACCTACTACTGCTACTGATGCTGAGGAGTAACTCATTTACTCCTTTGATATCAAATGAGACATATTCTGATTTTCACTAGTATGAAATCAGTTTAGTCAGACCTTTTAAGCATTGAAGTTTGAAACCCAGCCCTAAATACAGAGACAGTTGCAAAACCTTACATTGCCACATGTTTTATGTGAAGCCACTGTTACATTTATTTGACTGCTGTGCCTCCTGGTGCTCAGCAGATGTGAAGCCTGGATCACACTTTATTCTACATGTTGGTTCTTTGTAATGAACTTCACGGTAGGGTCCCAAATCAGACCCCAGGCAGAGAACGTCTAAACCCAGAAACAGCACTGAAGAGCCAGACACTGCAGTTCTTTGACCGGCCACTAGAGGGTTGCTCCAACACTAAGTCACTCCCCATGGACCTCCATGTTAAGATGTCTTCAGAGCAGATGTTAACAGCCTGGAACAAAAATAGTTTTGGTCTCTACATGCAACTTATTTTCTCCTTGATGACCTTTTTTTAATACAACTTACATCTTTTACATTTCATTAGACCTTAAAGTTATGAATAGGCTAAATGAGAGTGTGACTAATTTTTGTGGGTGCTGTCAGAGACTTCTTGTCTGCTCAACTTTACTTAAGCTACTTCACCACTAGAGAACCCTTGTTTCCTGTGTACACCCACCATCCACACTGACCTCCATCAAACATTACCAGGAACCAGAAATCGTTGGTAGAGGTAATATAGGCTTTTATATTTCCAGGTCAATAACTGTCGAGGAAAAAAAGTCCCTCCTTCCCTCTATTAGATGAACGATAATGAGTTAAAGTGGTAAAAATGAAAGAGGAAGACAGATTAAGTGGACAAATAAACAGGATGGTGACATTAAAATAGGCAACAACTTTTATAAATATATAAAGCCTGCTGTCAGATTAGTGGTTGTCTTGTAGGGAGTTCATTCTAAACCAGTTGTTTCACTCAAATCAGAAACCACTGCACTGTACCCGGACCATACTGCACATGCCACAGACACAAAGTCACAGGACAATATCCACCACAAGCAAAGCAGAATTCAACATGTATGCAAGAAAAAAGAAGAAACAAAAACACTGCAGCACACTCACATACCACTGAATAGATCTGTCTTTCTCTTTGTCACACACACTTACGGATCAGGGTTCGGCATGCAGTGTTCAAGGTGCAGCAGGCAGGTGGGAGAGAAGAAATAGACGTAGGAGGAGAAGAAAGGGAGGGGGTACTGCAGGAAACGTCAGGCAGGCACAGAGAAGAAAGAGAGAGTCAAAGGAGAAAAAGGAGAAGAAGAAGAAGAAGAAGAAGAAGAAGAAGGGGGGGGAGTGAAGAAAATCAGGAAAAGGAAGGCACCTCTATTTTCCGTCCTTCTACGATTGTACCATTTAGTTTCTCCCGTGCACGATCAGCATCTGCACTCGTTTCAAATGTTACAAACCCAAAGCCCTGCAGTGGCAAGGAGGTGGGGTTGGAAAAATCAAGCAACGGAGGAAAGAAGTCCAGAAATAAAATGATGAAACGAACAAAAAAAAAAAGGGGAAAGAGGAGAAGAGAGAAGAGAAAGACACAAAGCAGAGATGAGAGAGCTGCAGGTCAGGACCACGTCTAAGAATCTAGAAGCAGAAGCTGGAGAGACGTTAGGCTGGTTATAGACACACATGAGAAACACAGTTACAGTGAAGCTGGGAATCACAGGACATCAAACCACACACAACAGCTCTGATCATGTTATTAAATTACATTATATATTAAATTACCACCTCATCACAGTGTGTGGATGTGTGCATGCTTTTTGATTTTCCCTGCTCTTTCCAGCGCTGCAGACTGTCACAGAAACAACTGGACCTAACCGAGTTAGCTGATGAAATGAAAGGGATGCGCCTGTGTGTGTGTGTGTGTGTGTCTGCTGTATGGTGCAGTTGCCCTGCTGGTGTGCAGAGGCCCCTGTGGGAGAGCAGATAAGTGCCACACAATTACAATCTCCACGGGATCAGTCAGTCGTGACTCTCTGAGCCCCAGGACGCAGCTCGCTTATGACACCCTGTCTGTCTGTGTCTCAGACTGCGCCTGGAGATGCAGCTCGCTCACACGGCCCCGTAAGTGGGTAAAACATGGCTTAAAATCCTGCTGCACTGCAACATCTGGTCTATGTGAGCGAGCTTGAAGCAGACAGTGTATGAGCTGAATGACCGTCTCTGTTATCACTGATCATTCCCTGGATGATCAGAAACCTTCACATCTACAGTCAGTGTTGCTAAAGCTTCTGAATCCTGCTTGTTTAGCACCACAACCAGCTGTTTAAGATCCCGTGTGACCTCTGACCCCTTCATTGTGGCCGATCAAGGTGCTGTCTGCTAAGACTGAGGCCAAAGTGGCAGGGTAGCTACTCTGATGGAATCGCATTTCAGATTCACCATTGCACCAGATTTTTTTTTCTCCAGAACTTGTAAATAACGTTCTTTTACGCACAACGCTTTCATTTTTCATGCAATCCACGTAAATCACGTGAAACCTCCCGCTGCCTCCGCGACAGGAATTTAATGATCATAATATATATATGCACATGGGAATGAAACAGGTTTAATAAGACAGCGACGTGCATGTTTCCTAGTTGTAAGATGATGATGGCCTGAGTATTTTTCCTTTGGTAAAATGTAATTTCTTTGTTTGGAGAATGATGGATGTCACTAAAGGTTTTCTGTCTGGCATCTTAAAATGAGCGACAAAGGAGGCTTTCATGGAAAAAAAAAGAAAAGAAAAAGAAAAAGTGAAGTATTCTGCTCATTGGAAAAAGAAATCCACCAGGAATTAAAGCTTGGCCTTGGTGACAGCCATGTCTCAGCTCTTGGGGCTGCTGCTCCAAAATCCCTGGGACTCATTGAAAAACCACTTCCCAGTGTTCGTGGTTCTAACTCAAGATCCACAACGTCCTCCTGGAGCCACTCCCATTCACTCGCAGCTACGTCATGTTTTCAGCGCCCAGTGGACATGTTTCAGGAGCGGATCCGTGTTTGCGGGTGGCTCAGCAGCTTCACGGCTGTGTGTGAATCTAACGCCCCGCTGTGCTGCTAATCTGCTCTGCCATCACTCATTTTAAATGTCACTCCAGCTGCTGTCATTAACCAGTATCGGAGCATGCTGTCTTGTTGGTGGTGCTACTGCTGGTTAACATGGTAGTTTATTTATAAGCTGTGATCATATTTCACACTGGTGCTGATATCTAACCTCAGAAATAGAGAAATACCAAAAAGAAGTTAAAGGTTGCGGTGTGAGATGCACAGGTCTAGGCCCAGCGGATCCAGAGCCTGACTGTGAAGCTGTGGCCTGGTGTTTGTCTTGTACAGACAGACGGACAGACGCTGCTGCTCCCGTGCTGCCCTGTCATTGCTGAGTTTATGTTATGGAGGCAGAATGAGCTCCATTTGATTTGCCTGGCAGACAAGCCTGTTGGACAAAGAGCCAATCCTTTTCGCTCATGTATCCTGGGTCGGTCGTTGCTCTGTAATTGCTTCGCCAGATAATATGTGCAAACGGCACCGGATGCCGTGATGCTGTATGCATATACAGGATTCACTGCCTTCTGCTGATCACAAATAACACACAGGCCCGTGCTGCAGGAAGAGGAGGAGGAGGAGGAGGAGCAGATAAAAAATACATTTAACAGAGTGAAGTGGGAGGAAAATTAATCCTTCTGACATTCTTTTAACATGTATGGCTACGCTCGCTCTCTGCCCTTCGCCCTGCATGCAGATGGTCTGCTTCTTTTCATGTGTAAATAATTCTGGTCCAAGGTGTTCTAAGGACTGGCATATGACCAGACAGGCAGCGAATGTAAGAGCTGCTAGAGGAGAAACAGTACTCACAGAAAGAAACAGCAGGAGGGTGACTAATGCAGGGTCCTGTCTACATGTCCTTGTCTCTGATACCTTTTAATGTTCATGCTAAATCAAAAGCTGGTTGTCCGATGAGCCTCGCAGCGACAGATGTTCATCTATGCATTTTGCTGTTAAATTATCAGGAACCATGATGCTGTTACTTCCTGGTGCCATGAATATGCTGTAATAATATACTGTTAGCTAAGCTCTGTAAGTGTAGATGAGCACAACTCCTCCAAAACATTTCCCCTCATCAGTTTTAATGGTGGTGGTGGTGGGGCGCTCTGTTTGATATGTTGCTGCAAAGTGTCCCACAGGTGCTGAGTTGGACTGTGATCTGAAGGCCACAGCGTGTGATTCACATCATCATCCTCACCAAAACATTCACACATGTGACCCGCGTGAGGAGTGATGAAGAATCAGTGAGTACATTTATTATCAGGGTTTGGCAACGGGCATGTAGGAATTTATTTGTATGCAGCACTCAGTGCTATCTGCAGGCTTTTACTGGGCTCTTCATATCACAGGAGATCAGCTGTCGATAAATCAGGCTGAGGACAACCATGACATCCTGGATAATCTGCTCATCAAGCCTTGGTCTCTGTATGAGCCACACTCACTGTCTGCTTGATCATAGTGGCTACTTATCTATGATGCTTCTTCTACATACAGCAAATGGAACCAGCTAGATGCATAGCAGCAACTGTTTGTGAACTTTTTTTTGTTTTTTTAACAAGAATTAATTTTAACCTAGTGTATAAAATGTGTTGCACCAGTCAGCCTTGAAGTGATAGTTGCAGGCATGGCGTTGTGTGAGGTATTTATCTATAGTCAGTGTGTTACTTGCTGTAGATTGGGATCAGTTCAGTGCTCAGTTTAGACAAGCAGCAGAAGCACACCACACAGAAGCTGAGTGATGAGCTGGAACAGCAAGAACCACATCATCTCCTCTTTAAAAATGTAAATCTTTTCATCGTTCTGCTCTGATGTTACAGCCCTTTTTCCACTATTGAACTCCTGCACTATCCCGGCAAATCATCAGTTTGAGTTGAGTCAGTTGTAGGTGTGCTTGTGCGTTTTAGAAATGTGGTACCAAAGACAAGGGCTGTTTGACCACAAGATGAAGGAGTGATAGTATTAAACACAAAGCAAACACAGATGAGACTGATTTGAGGATTTTTTGTTGTTATTTTCAGCTCATCACAGTGCCTGTGCTGGTGCTTCTGCTGCTTCTCTAACCTGGCAGCTCACTGCTGTGAATCTACTGCAGGTAACACATTGACTATAGATAAGTAGCAAACAACAACCCCATGTCAAATTCATAGATATCTCTGTTAATACATGAAGCAATAACATTTGTCTGGAAAGACATGGGAATATCTGATTAGGCATAATCTAACATTGCTGTTACATTTTTTGTAATTGCTGTAAATGCGTATAATAGGATTTTGTTAATTGTATATATTTCTATTTATTGAGTTTTTAGGTTTATAATGACATTGTTGTACCTTTTCCAATCTGCAAAATACAAACTGTGTGTTAAAAATATCAATTACAAACTAAAAGATAAACATGAAATGAAAAAAAAAGGAGAAACGTGCAATAATGGACCATATTGTACAGTAGTGTATGTATTTCTTACTTCTTGTAATTATTGTTTGTCTATCCCTAGAGCACAGTGCTCGCCTGCAGTGACAGCTTGCCTCCCTCCTGTATAAATAAAGCCATGTCAGCTCCACCGTTATTAGTTGTAGATATTAATAGCAGCTAACCTCTGCCCAGGAACTTGTGGTTATGGTGCAACCTGTTTTTAATTTAGTGATGCGTAAATCTCTACTTAATAAGACACAGTCAAACTGGGCTAAATTTAAACTTACAAACAGCTGGTGCATCCGGCTCCGGGACAGTAAATTTAACCTCAGCTCCATCTTATCAGTGTATTCCGAGTACATTAGCATGTTCGTGCTTACTTTTAGCGCTAAAGGTTGGGGAAGCTAACCAGGCAGGACAGTGTGTGTTTGCAGACTGTGCGAATCTTAATGTCAGCGTTAAGATAAGTGGGAGCAATTCATTGTATGTCACAATGTATGACAGTACGGTGAGGTGTAAAAGCTGCCTGGAGGCAAGTGTCACTGATAGGTCCATAATTACTATTAGACAGAAGGAGAGAGAGAGGGAGAGAGGGCTGGAGAGTCAGTGAGAGGAGAGGAGGACTACAAGAGAGAAGGAGGCCAGGGGACAAATACAGTCGGCTAGAAAATGCGTGTGTGAGAGAGCTGAGTGTGCTCTTGAATGCATGGTTACGGTGCACTTACCTTGGAGCCTCGCTCGTTAAAAATAATCTCCACGTCTAAAATCTTGCCAAATTGCTGTGGAAGACAGGGAGAGAAAAAGGAGGGCAGGGGGAGGATGAGGAGAAAAGCAGAGAGAGGAAGGCAATAATTAGAACATGGTGACCTGCACCGGTGGGTCCTACTCTACATATACCAAAACTTAGTCAAACTTAAAAACCAGCACACGCCTCCACACTTGAACACACGGCCCCACCACCGCCACTAAGGGTCAAGCAGTCAATGCTGCGAATGAACAAACTCCTCTTCACCCCACAATGAGATTAATAAAATATCCATTTACTCTTAATGCTGTTTAATGCTGTGTTTGCTCTGTTGTGGTAATAAAGAGGTGGTGTGTGTAGGTGTGTTTGTGCTGGAGACTGGGGCTGTGCAGCGTTAATGAACATTACGACGGTGGATGCAGACGCTATAGAAGTGCGATGCCTCAGCATGCACCACTGATCTTAATGATGCCCATCATCTTGGTTTTCCTCTCCCCTCTCAAAATAATAAAGAAAATACAAGGAAAGAAGAGAGAGGGAATACTTCCATACGGGGATGGGGCCTTTCATTTAGGACAGGAAATGAGGTGTGGGAGGGGGAGGGGTGGGGGTGACAGGGAGTTAAGGCGCAGCCCATGATAAACCATAGGTTTGTTTATGTGCTCACGGTGCAGACCATCATAGTAATTACCTGCCAGAGCTCTCCCTCACCAGTTGGTGCCTATATAGATTCTCTTCTGATCTGCCTCTTAATGCTCTTAATTGGCTCCATGCTTCACTTTAATTGGCTAATTACACAGAGTGGTCCTGGTGGCCACGCCTCCCAGTGCACTGAAGCTGGTTGGCTGTCATACTTGTGGGTTTATATAGGATGAGACACTGGGCTTGTGGCTTTTTCTACAGAAGTGGAAATACAGAGGAGGATCAGACCTGCATGTGCAGCAAAACAGCAGCAGCGCAGAGGTCAGCCCTTAACAACAGCCTTAGTATACTCTCCTTTTATCCACTGCTCATCTGCAAAAACTACTGGCCACTGGCTCTTCTCATCTTGACTGTACAGTTATGAACCAGGACCTCCATTATCTCCACCTGATCCAAAATGCTGCTGCGTAGCTTATTAGAGGCACCATCACGTCCCCTTGTACTTGTCCTCCCTGTTATATTTAAAATGGATCTCGCCACATTTACGGCCTTAAACACCTTAAAGACCTGCTGATGAGAGCTCTGCTGGTCCCTCCCAGGTCTCAGTCTACGTCCACACTACTATGTTTTCATTTAACATGGTTTTTCAACATGAAAACGATCTCTGTCGAGAGTTTGAGCAACACAATGATTTGTGCTAATAATTAAAGTCAGTGTGTTTCATGATGATGAGCTCATGATCTCTCGTGACAAATCGGAAAACAAGTGCAGGCAATCCCCAAGTTCTCTCACTTTTTCTCGCCACCGTATGAATATTAGATCTATTGATAAGTGCTGCATCCTTAATTACCGTATCTAAAAGACCCCCTCAAATAATATAAATACTGCAAGACCTGAATTACACCCAGCTTTCAAAAACTTTTAGTGTCCGTGTGTCTGTCTGATTATTCTGATGAAATACACGAATCCTTGATAGTGTGAGGTCAGACTATAAGATGAAGACTAAACTACTGCGGCAAGGAGGAAGGAATTAGGGCACGCGCACACGCGCACACACACACACACACACACACACACCAGTATTAGCAGTTTAACGCCTCTTTGAATAAATACAACTTCTGTTTTAAATGATGTATGTGCGACTTGATCTTTTTCTGATTAGGTCCTTTTCCTTTCTGTATAATTAGAATCATGTACAATATATTACGTCCAATTAAATTACATACTCACATCAGTATTTACCTTTCAAATGAACTGATATTAGAGTAAAATGAACTCTTTGCAGCTCTCGGAGACCTGGATCACTTTGAGCCTGTGGTGCAGGAGAAGCCGCGATGAACTCATGACTACGTGAACTAACCTTGCCAGACAGTATGGTAATGCTCAGCCTTGTGCTCCCCCCATAACTAGACCTTGAATCAAGTAGTTTATTTCAATAAATAAATAAACATGGAGCAGGCAGCAGAGCAAAGGCAAGGTCACAGCCCCAGCATCAACCCTGAAGATAAAGGAAGTTCACCTGCAAGACACGCATCAGACCGTATGGATGGTTCACATATGCATATATATAGTGTACGTTACACAGGTGTGTATGTTGCGGAACACACATGTCGATGTGTTGATGTGTTTTAGTTGATTACATGGACACACTGATGAGAAGTCTGTAGAAAGACTGTGGCTGATATAATTACAAAAGAGAAAATCATCAAAGTGAGAAAACGGAACTTTTAAGAAAAATTATAATTGAACTGAATGGTTGCTTCTTTGCTGTGCTGTGTGTGTGTGTGTGTGTGTGTGTGTGTTAGAGGTCGGGGCTGCAGACGGCACGGATCAGCGCTCTCATTCTGTGCCTGCCTCCCTCTCTCCTCTGTCCCTGTTTGGGTCTCTTGCCCTCAATGAGAGACCAGTCCACCAGTCCACAGCCCGCTGAACAAGTCATTTGGCCCAACTTCCTGTGTTTTCCTCCTGCGTCTCCTTCTCTCCAGTGGAAGGCTGCATTTTAGAGTGTGTGTGTGTGTGTGTGTGTATGCATGTGCTTTATGTGTACTTCTTCCATTTGTGTTCTTTGAGTGTGTATGTGTGTGTGTGTGAATCACAAGAGGCTGGTGAATCATGAAAAAGGCAGGACAGGTTTGGTTTAGGATAATAAGAGCTGTGAACTGCTCAAAAATCTATTTTCTCCAAGTCACCATGTGTGTTTGTGTTTGAGCACCTCTACTGATAAATGAGGCTAAATATCATTATGTGTAATAAAAGCAGAGTAAACACACTATATGTTCTGTTTACAGTATATTGACTGAACTTATTCCCGTTGGTTCTCCTGCCAGTGCATTTTGATACTGTGTCTCAGTTCTTGCATTTCCATACTCACACCATCATTAATGCATAAGTGTGTTCACAAGTATTGCAACATGTAGTGGACTGTAAAGTACAGTATGTGTGTGCGTGAGACAAGTACGTGTACAAAGCATAGGATCTTTAGGCCAGTGACTGAGATCTGCTTCCTGTCTGTGATTAAACATGAATAAACATGGTGCATCGTGGTGCAAGTCATCATTGACTCTTCCTGTAATAAACCAGACCATCATCCTTCTGTCACCTCAACCAACTGCTGTCAGGTCTAAAAATAATATTTGACAATTCAGATTAATGACTATAGTTGGACGTTGCGCTGCATCAGATATTTTGTGGAAAAATGTGACAGTATTAACATTTTTAGAACTAATTCTTGTAACAATGTTTTTGTCTCAGACTGGAGATGGGCCCCTGAACACACATAGGTAAAAGGCCCCACGCTCCTACATGGGAGCTGAGAGAAACACACACTAATACAACAATGTACCACAGTCATTTGTTGTCAGTATGTGTCATTTTACAGTTTCTTTGTGTCTCTCTGTGGAATTTTTTTTGCTTCTCTTTGTTCTTAGTTTGACAACACTTGGCCCCTGTGTCTGGATGTTTCTATAGATTTAACTGATTCCCTCTGAAGGACTTGTTAATGTAACAACAAATACATCACATTGTACTAATTCACATTTCACCTCTGACTTAGTTAACATTATCCTCTTTTCTTGGGCAGCCCAGCAGCTCACATCCTGAATGTACTGACACAACCAAGAGCTGAACATGACTCGGAACCAGAACACTGACATTTGTCTTCAAGCAAAAAACACTGTTACTTAGAGATGAGGTCAAAAAAACAAAAAACAAAAAACTACTGACACTGTAACACTGTTGTCTTCGGGGCATCTTTCATTCGCTTCTTGCACCACAATAAAAATGATAAGGAGTCAGAGATGCTGAAGCTCTCTCTGTTTTGGAACAACTTGACCAACTCGACCAGTTATGAATAGAAGAAATATTTCATGATCCCTCTCTGAGGAATGTGGAGTAAGGTTTAAAAAAAAGGTCTAAAATAGCCATGTCTTCCCATACAATTACAAAATGCTCAAACTAAGCTAATATGGGTAGGTCCTGACAGAAAACAGGGCCCCTGAAGGCCCCTCATATTGGTACATTTGCTGTGAAAACCACAAACCTGCTGGGCACTCACAAGTGCGTTGTAGCCACCATGTGCTGAAGGCCTACACGTTTCTTTCAATGTAACCACACTGCACCTGCGCCTGTGTGTGTTATGTGTATAAGAGCTGGGGTGTGTCCTTCAGAACAGATCATTAAGAACATGAAAGTACTGCTGCACTAAGGCTAATGAGTGGGATGAAAGCTAGCTTTAATTGTTGTCCACAATGGCTGCGTTATTTCATTAGAACTAATTACCCTGTCAGCCATGCCAGTGGTGAGGCTGACCACCACACACGCACACACGCTCGCACACACTTGCCACTCTGATACAACCCTGTTTAGCACATACTCAATAGTCTGTCAATGCCAATGAGCTGATGAACAAGAGACGAGCAGGTGATGTAGCTGTGTGAAGTGTGGTCACTTTTTTTGTCACTCTCAGGTGATCTTGTGTCAAAGAGGGAAGACTCCGTACTTATAGCTACATAGGAAAGTTATAGTTTGGGAATTTTTAGGATAGGTTGAGGTTGCACATTTAAACAAGACAAAAACACCAGCAACTCCAACAAACTGTAGTCATCATCCCATCAGGGCTCAAAACATCATACTATGATTATCTGGATGGTTTTCAGACCTGATTGTCAACTATGTAGCCTCAAGCTTCATGCTTAACCTGACAGGAAGGTGTGACTGCTTGTTCTTGTAAACCAGTTAACATGAACATAATCAAGTCACTATTGTTGTAGTGCAGTTAATAGTTGAAGACTGTATATGAAGACCTGGTCAAAGAGACACGAGGCTCTTAACAGATGAGACTCCTCAAGAAAAGTCTTCAAACAGTGATGATCGTAGATAGTGAAAAGGAAGCTCACTGCACTGTGCAAAATGTTTAAAATGAGGGGCCACCAGGGGTCCAGGAGCCATTTGCCTCACCGCAGGGAGCAACTCTGCACGTAAAGGTTCCACAAATCTGCACTTTAAGGTGCTTCATAGTCAGCTGGTGTCAGGAGGCAGTGAAGTAAAGGACACATGTAGTGTCATGGTGCATAATCTCACAAACTTCATGAAAAGACCAAAAGCAACAATGTGTTAGACCATCTCTCTGTGTGTGGCTCTCAGACACATCCACATTATTTCCTACTAAAAATGCATTTCTGTCAAATTTGTTGTTAAAAAAAACTTTAAAATTCAAAAGAAAAGACAACTGTTGACAAAACTCACTTGAACAACAGTAAACGGTACATTACTCGGGGACTGCCGGATTAAGCCACACTTATAATCTAACAAGTCTTATGCCGTCTGGTGTTAAACAATGTAATGGCTCCAGTTCTGCTCATTAAGATGATGTGAATTTTTAGACCTCAAGCCTATTACTGAGATTGTGCTTTGAACGCTGAACTAAATGCAGGTGACCTGAATGCCTCCTGTGTAGACACACACACACACACACACACAGGGTGTGGAGCGACTACTGTGCTGCTCATGCTCTGCCTCCTTTGTAGATGTGGTGTAATTCTTAAAAATATCATAATATCATAACTCCCCTAAAAACTTGTTTTTTGGGTGATGTAGAGGTGTGTCGTTGCTCTTGGTTACAGCTGACCACACCCACAGTGATGCTGCTGTGACCAGAGATGAACTTTTAACTAGCCAGGACAGGAAACAGTGATTTTCAGCAGCACTGGGAAGTTACTCCTGGTGGCTGAAAACCAATTCAGTCCCCTCCCACTTCTGCTTTATTATTAACACTTCCATTATTATTATCATTTACTCCTACATTGCTCTGTAATGAGATTCTTGGTGTGTTTACTTCAAATGACTTCAAATTATTTCTCTTCAATGTAATTACATTCAAAGGTCTTATCACACACAAAAGTGCTATTCTTGGTAGCAGTGATACAGTGTGTAATTTCTATGACCGTCTCACTACACCAGAGATCCAGCTTGCATGTTTCCACCAGTCACTGCTGTTTTTCTATAGCCTCTCTTCTCCCTCATCCATCTCTATTCCAGTGTTTGGTCTCTGAGGGAAGTCGTCTCCATTAGTCCAAATTAATGTTATTTTGCGGGGAAGACAGAGAAGTGTTCATCAGCCTCAGTGAAGCTCAGGCTCAGGCCGCTGCTGCTCCTGAAACTGAATGTATGTTGAATACAGAGACAAATATTCAGACTTTAGATAATAGTGATAATTTGATTGTAATTTTAAAAGGAATTCAGTCAAAAGCAAACACATTCATTTAGAAGACAGATTGTTGGTATTGTCTGCAGATATCAGACCTGGTCCAACACCAGTTTCTGTCCAGGTATTGATTTTGTGGTCATGGAAAGAATTGGCAATTTAGTCAGAACAAATTTCAGCTTGTGACATTGTAATGAAATTGAATGTTGTGATTCTGTTTACTGTTTTGCCACATCAAAATATCCAATTCTAGTGATTCCAGTATGATTCAACAGTTTCCAACCTTTTTTCTTCTGAAAGCTACTTTTACAAAAAGAAGATGGCCGAGAGCAACCCATGTTTTGTAACATTAATTCTTTCCATTCGTAAAACGAAACTCTGCACCCCACTCTTCGTGAAAATAGTATGTTTTTAGCCTCTGTCATCCTGATAGTTGAAAATATTACTGTCAGATATCGTCTCTCTATGATAATATGAAAGGAGGCTGAAAATCACAGGACATCTGTTCTGATGATACGTCAGCAGCCCTGAAATCCTATTCGTTTGTGTTCTATAATACGCATTCTACATCTTGGGGCAGAGCTGTGTGGGAAACAGTAGGGGAGACAAAGGCGACGGGGTCCTGGGATCTGACACAACACCGTCAAACACTGAGAGCCGGGTAGCTTGTTGCTGCAGGAGAAGCAGGTCCATGGAACTGATTGGTTAATTTTTATCACATGACATGCTGTGTATAACAATATCAAGTACGATTGGGAAGATTTCCTTAAATCAAAAAGTAAACTATCACTCCTCCATTAATATTCAAGCAGACCTCTGAGTGTTTCCTGAAAATAGAGACTTTATACTGCAGGCGGACTAGAGCTTGACTGCCAGGGTTACAATCATAAACACTGTTTACTAGTTTAGACATGTAAACTACTTGGTTAGGTTTACAAAAAAATCAGGTCTGGATAAAAATAAGGACCAATTATAACATGGTTAACTTTTTAATAGCAAATAGACCAAAAAGACCAGACTTCTGTGTTGTGTTGACCCTTCCCACCACAACCACCTCTTCATTGCTCTTCGGGTCCACCCTGGATAAGTCACCTGTCTACCACTATGTTGATATACAGAGATAAACAACCTCACATTCACACCTTTAGAGTTGAGCCAATTAACCAAAAGTGCTTGTCTTTGGAAGTTAGCTGGAGACCACAGAGAGAATCAACACAGGCGCAAGGAGAACATGCAATCTCCAAACACAAAGGCCCTAAACCTGGGACTCAGACCCAGTGCTGACTATATTTCCATGGAGTCTTGAAGTAACAAGTAAATACTTAACAACTTAGACGGAGCACACACAGCACAATATTTCAGTCTCAAGTATGAAGAAGCATAAAATGAAAAGATTCAATTCACCTACAAACACCACTGACATATGCTGAAGTAGAGTCTGTGCTCGAGTTTAACACACCTGTTAGTTTTTTTTCACCATCTACCTACAAAGTACAA
Source organism: Selene dorsalis (assembly GCA_900303245.1). Lineage (NCBI taxonomy): Eukaryota > Metazoa > Chordata > Actinopteri > Carangiformes > Carangidae > Selene > Selene dorsalis. The sequence continues at coordinate 41,531 of OMNW01035220.1, read as the reverse complement.
AGTGATTCCGATGATTGTTTGCATATTTGATGAAACTCCTGTGGTTATGACTCTAATTATAACATCTCAAAATCGATGACATCACCCAGAATTACCGCTCTCACCTGCTGCGCTTCAGTTTAATGGCAAACAAAGCCGTAACGTCTATCACTGCACTGTCCCTTTGTATTCTTAACACTCTAATTGTCTTAATCAACACAAAAACACCGGCACCACTGGGGGCACGCAACAGTGGCAGAGCACAGGTTTTCTAACTACCCACTCAGTGCAGAACGGCTCCATCGCTGCACTGATATGTTGGTGTAAATTAGCAGGTTTTCAGATTATAATTACACCTTGCCTCCTCAGAGGCAGAGCTGGTTAGAGCAGAGCCTTATGGAATAATTGGGGAGGCAAATGAGAGTGTAGCCGTGAACAGGAGACATTAAAAAGAATTCCCTTGCTGGGAACACTGGGCTACCTGGAATGCTGGAAGCCTCCAGAAGAGGTGATTAGGTAGGAGTAGGTGTCATTAAAACTCCATTAGCACAAAACCCAACCCCTGGTGCTCACCTCAAACACACACGCGCACGCACACACACTGCTGTAGACCATGAGTGTTTGTGTGTATGTGTATGTGTGTGTGTGTGTGTGTGCTCCGAGTGTCTAATGACTCACTCATCTGGACCCCTACCACTGGGAATGTGACCGTAAGGACCCTGTTGCGGCAGCCTCACTAAGTGCCTGCTTATTAATTAAACACAGCTGAGGCTCAAGGGACGGCAGCGGTCCTGCACATCATCTTGCGAAGTTTCACTCTGCGTGGGGCTAAACGAGCGCGGTCCTCGTGCGAGCGCACTGGCAGACATTTTGGTTCGGCTCTGCGCCGGCAGACATTTTGGTTCCACGTGTCAGAAATAATTACGAGGAATTTATGAAAGGCCGAAACAAACCTGACGAAAAAACTGACATGTGGACAGACCGGGACCGTTTCCTCCCGCTGTTTGAGCGATATATAAGAATCCCAATCACCCTCCATGTGAGTGTAAATGAGCAGTGTGAGTTTTCAGGCCAGGGGAATTATTTGAGGTGCAGAAGTAGATTACAGATTTCAGCCACATCTTGCGAATGAGAGAATTGAATCAGTGAAGTGGTGCTGTGAATGCCAATTATCAGTCTACCATTAAAACCCTCTTCCCCGGCCTAGTAATTTCCTTCCAAATGTGTTTTTCTAATTATGAATTAAACTCAAATAAGCTTGGGTAATGAACCCAGTTTTATTCCTTTCTGAGGCTGTACTTTTTCTGCCTGGCGTGTCTCTGCTGCTGCAGCCGTACCCAACAATCTGCCTTTAATTCTGTGTCCTGAGCTGGATTTCCAGAGATGTTTGAGGGAGTATTACTGTGTATTACTGTGTAATTCACAGAGACAGACCTCCAGCTTGTGGCTGCATCACCTTTGATTGAACTTCTTTATATGGCTTTGTTTAACGCTCTCATATTGCTTTTCTATTACAGCTTTTGCTGAAATGACACTGAATTCCATTTGCTGTAATGCCTCAGCTATTGCCTTTGTTTGCATTGTGGTGGTAGTCTAGCAGAACCGTACTGGGAGATTGAGCCAGTTGCTCACAAGTCCCATTTTAACTGAATGGAGGCGAATGCCACTGCAGCCCATTGTGGTGAAGGCAGAGCCCAGATGGAATCTTGACTGCAGCGCTCCTGCCCTGTCCACAACCATTAATCCTTAAAGGTGGACCATTAACAGGGAGAAAAGAGAAGGCGGTGTGTGTGAGAGTGTACACTGCATGTGGCTGTGTGTGTGTACGTGTGAGAACCCTGACAGCCTTTTACATCCTCTGCTGGAAGACAGCTACCAAACACAGCGGATCAAAACTGCTGAACTGCTCTGCTGAAGTGTCAAAAAAGTGAGGACCATGGTAAGAAGCAGTATTCAGTGACAGTGGCAAAGAAAAACTTTCCTTTCAAAGACAGAGAACCAGAGCAGCAGCAGCAGGCTCTGGGTGGGTGGCTGTCTGTCCTGACAGGGACGTCCTCGGCGTCAGCTTCGGACCACACATGGGCAAAACTGCTGCTCTGTCATGTCACACGTCATGGTTCGGAAAATCAAGTGACAGTTCACCATCACAATTAACACCGTGCTATGTAGTGAACGGGGCGCCTCCCCTCAGAGGACACAATAACAAATCTACTGTCTGCAGGATGAAACACTCTGGAGCTTCTGCATACTGATAACTTGGCTCAATACAGAGGTTAGAGTCCAGGAGGTGATAATATGTTGTGCAGTTAGCATCACCCTGGTTCCCTCTACAGAATGGGATTTTAATATGAACTTCTGGATTCTTATAAAAAAAACAAAAAACAGTTCCTAATCTTAAAACATCATAAATCACTTTCTGAGTTCTGTAGCCTATATACAATCTTTTGTATCTTGTTTCTTTTTCACGGCTTATTTTCCTTGTTCGTATCTGACCGTTTTGACTACTGTGCCTGTAGTCCTCTTCAAATGTGTCACATGATGTTGTGACCTCCGGTTTGTATCCAGGTTAGTCGTTCCACCTGTGGTGGAAAGACGTCCGGCCGCTTGATGTGGGAGGTGTCTGCGGGTGGAGAGTGTGGGGGGTGGAGAGGTCACAACAACATCACGTAACACATCTGAAGAAGACGACAGGCACAGTAGCTGAAACTGTCAGGTATGAAACAAAAAAATAGCAGGATACAAACGTTAATTGGTAGGCTAAAATGATCCTCTTTGGGCCTAAGTATAATTACCACAGGTATAATACTAATGCTAAACTACAAACAAACGTCATCACAGTCACATGACTTCAACGCCACCACCTCTACACTTCAAATTTGTCGCTCCATTCAGCTCTGAGCTCTTCTACAAAACCTTTCTTCCTAGAAAGTCAGTGACACTTTACAAGAGCGTGAGAATAAACACAACAAAGCTGTAAAGGTGGACTGGTGAGTAGATCGGTTTTAATGTCCAATGTGACGACAACCTCCATTGGCAACTGGCCTCCATAAAAGCTTCAAGGCAGCAGGACTGGGGTATTTACTGAAGTACTTTCTATCATAGAAGAAAACATGACTTGAGTTTATGTTAACCAGAGACCTTATTTCAAACATCTAACCCAGGCATCTCCAAACTATTCCACAAAGGGCCGGTGTGGCTGCAGGTTTTCTTTCCAACCAAGCAGCAGCACACCAGACCTGACTCATTTAATCAACTGATCTCAGTCTTCAGACAGTTGATTGGTCAAACTGTGTGTTCTTGGTTGGTTGGAACAAAAACCTGCAGCCACACGGCCCTTTGAGGAATAGTTTGGAGATGCCTGATCTAACCTAAAACACAATCAGGAAATGCTTCCTGAGAAAACACTGAGAAATGTATTCCTGAGATAATCTGTTACCTGGGTTTTACTTTCAGTTTTGCTTGTTAGCAGCAGTATTATACATATCAATTAGCTGCTTAGGGACACCAACACAACAGGGATATAATGAAGCCCAAAGGAAAAAAAAAATCACTGTCCTTTATAACTTCTATATGACTCATTCACACTGTTTTATAATTTACTGAACTAATCTTATTTTCATTGTGCAGAAAAGCTGGTAATTAAGTCATCACTTTATTAAACTGCTCTTGATTAGATGAGCAATACACGCGCTTAATAATATCTCTGACTGTTCATGTGCAGCTTCCTTCACTCTGATGTTTTCACATTCACTTCACACTTGCATCTAAGAGTGCTGTATTTCTTTTTCACAGTACATCTTCATTTCACATTCCACCACGAGGACAGAGCGAGAAGGTAACACTGGGGCAACACACATTATACAACATATAGAGAGAAGTGCACACATTTAACAATCTAAAAGAAGTCCATACTCAGGCCTGGTCAGCGAGGCCTTATGCTCAGGGTTGCTATGACAGCCAGGATGAGGCTTTTGCCAAAGTGGGCCCTTATCGCCCTGTATCTGCGTCCTAAATACAAACTCACACCTTTAACACAATGCAGTTAAAGGGAATGATGGTCTCTGTCATATCACCTGTGCTTAGTGTTTTATATCTATTTTTCTGCAAAGCTTCCTTGAAGAGGGAAAGTTGCTGCGACAGGGAAAGTTTCCTGGCTCCAGTTGTACTGAGGCTCCAGCGACTTGGATCCTCAGTCATTGCGATCCTGCTCTTAAAGAGGCTGCACGACCTCTGAGCAGTGCTGATTGTAGTGAGAGCTACCAGATTGGCTGTCTCTTCTAATCCGGCTCTCCTGCCTCTCTGTCCTGCTGCTCCTGTGGTTTTTTTTTTTTCCTCCACCACAGCTCCTACTTTGTGACCTGATGATGTCACTGGTTAATTGTGGTGCAGTGTTTAGAGCCTTGAGACCTCCCCAGGTGACTGGAGGATGTTGGGGGGAAGTTTTCAGCCATAAACACGCATGCATAAATCCAAACACACAAACACACACACACACCAACTTCCCACCCATAACTGGAGCTGTCATCCTATACAGACATAATGAGGATAAACTCCCTTTTAACCTTGACCCTGAGGAACCACATTAATTGCGTCTCCACTGGCCTCTCCATCCCCTCCTCTTCTCCCTACATCAGGAGCTCTGAGGCTGGGGAAAGCAAGTGTGCAGACTCCCATCCTCCTCCTGGAGCAGGAGCAGATGCTCTACTCACTTACAGGAGAGGGGTGAGGGTGGAGGTGTCAGAGGGGAGTAAATCTCCAGACTTCTATTATATTAAATGCTAGTGCTGGATTTGTATTTGCAAATCTGTACTCAGTAATGTGTCTATGTCTTTGTGTGTGTGTGTGTGTGTGTGTAGGTAGTTCATCAGTAAACAACTGAGCAACATGGTCCCACACTGTCTGACACACACACATACACACAGACAGAAGGAGAGAGAGATCATGATTTCCATATCACACACACACACATCCTCACTCCTCTGTGATGAGCTTGATGTTTGCTTAAGGGAAGTGATAAGATCAAAGTTGAGACGGCAAACACAGACTCTAATAGTGTAATAGATGCTGTGAATTCACGAAAAACAATTGTATGAGTTGGCTGCTTTAAATAGGAGCCACGTTCATTGGAAAGGCCCTGAGCGCTACACGGTTTTAGCTCCTTGATTTTGATCCACGGTGATCAGTTTGTTTTTGCAGAAGCAACAGGATCATTAGATTCACTATGATGTGTGGAATCCACTTGTGAACGTGTACAGATGCCTAATGTGTGTTTATTAGCAACTGGCGTGAGATAACGTTAACTGATGGATTTTCAGTCTTCACAAATCCCTCAGGACAATCTTCCAAACTTTCCCAGTGGAACAAACCACTGGAAAGCAACAATCTTGCATCCAGTGGACAACAGAGCCAACACAAGACAAATAAAAGTCACTCAGGGTTTGATTTTTTGTGCTAAAACACAGAGTTGTAGTTTCCTGTGACTCACAGAGGGTATTTGCTCGACTGCACTGGTTTGGTATCTTGGTGACTGCTGAGTGCCATCTTGGGAGGAGAAGCACCGCAGAGGGTTTGGCAATGAGAAGTGGTGCACAGCAATCTTAGTGCCAACGATGAGGTCAAGCGCCTCAGAGCGCTCAGAGCAGGTCAGCTACTCAGTGCACTTCTGTCCCCTAGTATTTCGGTCACTTCTTTTAGTGAAGTCATTTCTAGGTAAACTACTCTAAACCCCTGTGTGTTGCTCTTCTTTGTACTTCTACATGAGTGTTTTCAACTCACTGGCATGTGATAACGCAGACACAAAAGTTGCAGTGAAGCATTAATACCAGTTGGACAATAAAGACTACCAAGTGGTTCTTAGATCTGTCAGAGCAGTCAGTAGGTTGTCTGTTTCCTTTACTCTGGTCCCATCTACAGCCTCTGATAGGACTGATGTTACCTGCTGTCAATCCACAATTTTTTTTATAGAAAATACTACATTAATTAAAACGTTTATCTCCCCTAAAAACTCCATCAGTCAGAATGGTCTGTCTTGGCAATTGTTTATTTACCATGTTTTTCCACATAAAATATAAAAGTCCAATTCCCAAAATAAAGAAACATAACTTGAAAAACTAGACTGCCTTGATGATATTTTACAGTATAGTTATCTTAAGGTTTAAGTGATTATGTTTGTTGTATGACAGAATGTGGCACTTTCACATATGTAAAGAAAAGATGACAATCTTTAAGATGTCCAAAGTGAATTCAAATTAAGACTAATTTTTACAGGATTCTGTCAGTGTGTGATAGGGAGAGCCTGTAGATTACAGAAGTGAATGTGAACTCATCCCCCTGTAATATATGATAACATATTCTCTCTGAGCCCATCCTGTTTCCAAGTGTGCCACAAGTGCTTGAGACACACCACAGCACAGTGCACCAGATTATACTGAGCTCAACCTGGTTCAAGAAAACAGAAGTGCGCTGTGACTGTCATGATGTAAAGCGAGTGTATGCACGTATCTGTGTGTCTGTGTCGCAGTTGTTCTCTCACCCCGAACATTTGCCGGAGGTCCGGGTCTCGGAAGCGGAAGGGGATGTTGGAGACGTGTAACCTCTTGGGCTGCTGCTTCCCAGACGAGTCGTTGGGCTGCAGGTGGAGCTGCTGGGAGGCCTCTGTCTGTACAGCCTCCTCTGCCTGCTGCGGGAAACACACAGCACGTCACAGGTTAGCTCCTTCAGTGCAAAAAAAAAAAAGGTGACTTATGTGAGAGGTGTGGGTGATCAGCTTGAAAACGACAAAAAACCGCTGTAACATATCAGCAACAGAATAGAGGAGGATTGACAGAAGAAAATAATGGATTTGTCAGAGAGTGAAAAAGAGTGTGAAAGACACAGAGTGGGAGCATAGAGAGCACTGTATCTACATCCTCATAAGTTAAAACTGTCATGGCATTGTCATATTGTGTTACTGATCCCCCCTCTCACCGCTCCTGTGGCACTGATATGTGACCTGGGAGATTAAGAGAGTCATCTGAGAGGCAAAGGGGGAAAAAAAAATATTACTAACAACCTACGACATGTCTACACTCAACATGCATTACAAAAAAAGGATTTAAAAAGGATTTACGAGAGATTGATTGAAGCACAGTGGAGGGAAGTGAGGGGTAGTGTTTCGGCCCTTTGGTAAATAGTAGATTTACACTGGACACGTCCACACCTCGTGATTTACGCTGAACGTGAACATTCAGTCATTTATCGGGGTGTGAAGGTGTGGAGGACAGGGAAGTCTGGTTTTAGTACAGAAAAAGTTCACAGTGACTTACGACAGAACATGTTATTTACAATGAGTCTGTATTAAGGTATTAAAGGTCCCACGTTACGCAAAGGTAGATGTAAGGTTCATCAGGTGTGTTGATGACAAAATCAGGTCGGTGTTCTACATTAATGCTGTGAAACTATTAAAATTTCAGTCCACAGAGGAATACACACAGCCTGTATTTAGAAACTGAGCCCTTAAACCAGCCATCAGGATATCTGTGACTTTGTGATGTCACTACCAAGCAGTCACTGTTTCAGCCATGCCTTGAACCCCAACCACATGGACACACCACCTTGTACGATGTGGATTCTGTGAGTGTTTACCTGAAATCTGCTATAGGTTTTTTCCCCCACTTTAAACAGCTGCAAGGTTATTTGGTGGTGTGCTAAGTGTGTTAATTATTTGTCATTAACATTAATCATTCAATAGATTTTGATACTATTTTCATACTTTTGGGAGATTCTGACAAATATACATGCAACTTTCAGGGCAGTGAATTATCTGTAACTAGTTAAGATATTCTGTGACCATGATCCATGTAAAAACATTTTATATCATATTTTACTGTATTTTTAATTCAAAGATAAATAATTATAGTGCTTTATTATCCATCTGACTACCTGCATGTGTAGAGAAGAGTTGTGCGTGGGAATCGGGCAAGATGGAATTTGAAATCGACCAGTAGAGTGGTGCTGTGTCAGCAGTAATGTGGGCACTTCACTGACTGTCGAGGTGAACAGGAAGCTGAGCCTGAAGGTAAGGCTCTAGATTTAACAGTCGATCCACACTTTAAACTTAATTTAGAGTTGTGAACGTGGGTACTGACACAAACAATGAGACTGCAATGACCAACAGCTGAAGAGTGAGGAGCTCAGACATCAGGGAGGAGCTCAGAGAGGAACCACTGCTCCGGCAGGGGGCAGGCGAGGTTGTTTGGGTATCTGGTTGTGATGCTTCCCCCCACATTCACCTGGAAGGAGAGCCCAGGAAAACCTGAAATGACTTGGTACTGATCAGGAATTAAAAACCTAAGTCAAGTGCTTTTGGCTGGTCACAGCCCAACAATTACTGTAAAACTGCAGGTTCACAGCTCCACTGTTTACGACGTGTCCAACTCTAAACTCCAGATACAATAACTTGCTTTATCCTGCTCTGCATCCCTCAGGCTGAGGAGGGCTGTTATCATTCTGACTTGTCCTCTTAACTTTGGACAGGTCTGTGAAATAAATGTATCATCTATTGCACTAACTTCAGCAAGTCAGAGGAGCTGGAGGCAGCAGACAAAACCCAGTCACCTTATAGCATTGAGCATCTAAAAGCTAAGCTAAGTTAGAGCACAGCCATGAGTGAAGCAGTGGCCTCTGAAAGGTAACAAAAGACTCCTTCTACAGCGAGGTAGCGAGTGTTGAATCCAGTGGTTGAACTGTGTGGAGGCTGGCAGGAGAAACACTTACTGGAGCTGTGAGCAGCAAAATGGCAACTACAGGCTGTGAGCCAGCAGTTCAGTGAGGGGCTGCAAGACCGCTGTTGGTATTCAGTCACAATGAAGAAAATCATTGGGTTAAAAACTTTGACTGTTGCTAGGAGCCAGGAAGCAAGTAAAAATTCACAAATCCTCCTCCAGCAAAAGCAATCACAGGTCATTTCAGGCGTCTGAACAGAGGACAAATGCTTTAATTTTTCAGATGTCGACAGTTTCCTATGTTTTATTTTTTGATGAAGGCAGACCTGGGACTTTGTGTTGGACTGATACCGGAGCGAAACAGATTTTACTTGAATACTGCTTCATGTCGACTTTTGTTTGTTTATCTCTTCCTTGAGTCTTAGGCCCTCCCACTGAGAGGGAAACTGAGAGATGAGAGTCTCTCCTCTGAACCATCATCTCAGTCTGTTTCTGTTAATGATGGCACAGCTGGATCACACCTGGATCACCTGTCAGTGTGCAGGTGTTTACAGCTCTGTAGCAAATGCTGGTATTTGCCCATCAGCGTACAGTCCAAAGAATAATAAGGGTGCACACTTGCCAGCACAGCTTTGTATTGTTTTTTTCCCCTCCATAAACAAATCATTTCAACTATTCATCTCTAACCTTTAACTTCTGAAATTCTAAAAGCCTGGCACAGACTCCTCTCCCTTTTCCAATCTAATCTGATCAGTGAATTTCCCTTTGAAAACAAGTGTTCTATAAATACAAATAGAGCTGTTATTAGCATTACATTGTCATGTGTCCATTGTAATGTACAGTCTGTGAAATAGTCCTGTTCAAAGTAGCTGGTGCATCAAAAAGATCAACATAGATGAAGTCTCTCCAGTCGCTGTTGTGTTCTTTCTTTCTTTCTTTCTTTCTTTCTTTCTTTCTTTCTTTCTTTCTTTCTTTCTTTCTTTCTTTCTTTCTTTCTTTCTTTCTTTCTTTCTTTCTTTCTTTCTTTCTTTCTTTCATCTCTCTCTCACTCTCTTTACCCCCCCCTCTCCCCACCTCTCTTTCTCTTCGTGGTTGCCATCCACGCCTTTACAATTCATGGTGTGAGAGCAGCCAGGCAGGAAAAGGAAATAATTACATGAACAATATCATACACGAGCAGGCTGAGCTTCCTCCCTGTCGTCAGGGAACCAGTACAAAGCTGTGAGTGTGTGTGTGAGTGTGTGTGTTTGTCTATGTAGAGAGAGAGAGAGAGAGAGCCTCCATCTGATTACATAGCCAGTTAGATGTCCCTCATGTGTATTTGAGGGAGTGTATGTGTGTGTCTGTGTGTGCTCACACACTGCAGCCCACCTCCTCAGGCCTATAATGTAAGCTATCACATATGTGCACCACAAGATCGCTTGATTAACATACTTATGCAGTTACAGAGCCTTCATTCCTCTGGAATGGGATGAAAACTCAGACTCAAGTGCAGACACAAGTTTAAGCAAGGAGAAAAAAACAGAGAACACCCACTGACACGCAGTATACCATATCCATAAAGTTTGGAGACTTACAGGTCCAAATGAAAAGGGTCGAAATGGAAGAAGCAGAAAGAGACATATCCTCACTTAGTGTAGGTCAGGCTGCATGGTGACCTCTGTGTTCAAACAACATCCACCAGAGAGAGGTCAAAGATCAACAACTCAGAGCTAGAGAGGGGTCAAGCTGGGCATTCACACTAACATCCTTTAAACAAACAGAGGGGTTACCATCACACAGCACATGCAACCGTGTTATCACACGTCTGTGACACCAGCAGAGCTGCTCCGCTGTCGAATGAATCACTGAGGAACGATATGAGATCCACAGTCACTTACTGTAAGGCACTGAGAAGAACTCTATGAATTGAATCCAGGTATTTAATTATATTTTAACAAATATATTTGAAGGATGATATATTTCACGAGCTTTAAAATCTAAACAAACATGGCAGGTGTAAAAACTAAACTACAGCATTTGAAATTGGAACTAAATTGTAGGTTAAGGTTTTTCTGTTGACTTACAATATATCATCAGCAGTTTTTCAGTACAGCATGTAACCAAACTGCATCCGTGCTGGGCATGGAAATAAGCCTGGCTTTCAACATACACCTCTGTACAATGATCCAAATATCATCATGTGGTGAATGGAGAGTAAATTAACACATCATTTTGAGTTGTATGTTATATGATTTCATGCAGCATCTTTTCATTCACAACTCCACAACTACAGTCTGAATATGAACGTGTGACTAAGAAGTAAAACAAAAACTGAGCATTAATTATTAAGATAACTGGTATTTACTGCTGTTTGGTTTCATACTTTACTTTCCACTGCAGGTGGAGTGAGATCAGAATTCAGACTTGACAGTTCATCATAAAATACTGTTTCCTGTTTTCTTCCTTCACTACATCTTTCTGTAATAAAACGGGTAACTGTACATCTGATCGTATAGACTTTAATTTGTGTATTCTGCTTTAATTTGATGGTGACGGGCAGGAAATGCAGGGAGAGAGTCGGAGAAACACATGGAGCCAGTAGTCCAACTGGTCAGGCGTGTAAAATGGTGAAGCTGTCCAACGTCATCCTGCTACGTAATCTCAGTCTGGCTTCCTGTTGTCTTCTACCGTCTGGTGTTTTTACAACTCACAACTCACTCTGATGCATTAGAACTTATTCTGTCAGAGTGGTCCGGCTACACCTTTAGCTCAGGAGCAGTCCACTGTTCATGAATATATAATCAATATGATACATCACAAATAATAATAATAATAACAACATAATAATCACAAAGATGAAAGCATGTAAGAGCGGAGGAGAGGCTGGACTGCACCGGACAGTCAGCTGTGGGGGGAGACAGACGAGGGAAACCTCAGTGGATCACGCAGCCTCCTTCACTGGGCTCATCACCATGACACAGCCACATCTATCTCTCTCTATCCCTCGCTCCTTTTCTCTGTCTCTCTCGGCTGTTTTATTTCTTCCACGCTGAGCCACCTCTGCTGAGAGGGAGTCCTGGTTCTCAAGCTTTGACTGACAGGCTAATCTTCATTTTTTTAGTCAAGAAAACAATACAGCATCAAGCTGATGTATTGCTCTGATGTTATATTTCTGGACAATAAATGCAGCAAGTGTCTTTTAGGCCACAGTGACCGTGTGTGTGGTGTCTTACTCCTTTATCCTCCACCAACTATGTCTCTTGACAGTAACAATTACAGCCTGTGACAAACTCTCCACAGTGACTGTAAAACACTCCCAGTAATGCTGACTGTACCAAGTCTTCTCTCACTGGACTCCCCAACTCTGCCGTCACTGTCTATACAGTACAGTCCCATACCTTCCCAGCATGCTCCAGTCTTATTGGGCCTGACAGTTTGAAGGCTCTTCAAATAGAGGCGAGTGGTGGTGCAGTTAACTATGGAGTTAGAGTGTTAGTGTGTGTGCATATGTGTGTGTGCAGTTTGAAATACAGCTGAAATATGGCTCATTTGTCAGTGACCTGCAGCCGTGAGTGTGTCCCTGCTAGATGTGTGTGTGCGCGCGTGTGTGTGCAGCATGCGTGTGATTGCATATTTCAAACAGGAACTTGCACACGAGCTTGATCTTATAGCGAATGTCCAAGAGAATACTAAAATCCTTTTAAATGAAATCTAACAGTTTGGTACATATGATGTGGATCTCATTTACTTTCTTGTCTTATGCATCTTCTCCGATTTCGAGTCTTATTGGGAGCACAGGGTGGGGTACTTTTGACTTTTTTTAACTTTTAGGTATCGTGTTGTGTGAAGTGCCGTGTCAAAGAAGCTTCTGAAAGACAGTCCTACAGTCAGCCAGAGAGGCTTTGCTCTCAGCTCCCTGCATTCTTCTCAGCGTACCACGCACCACTACAAAAGCATCTGGGCTGAGCTGAGTGCAGAAAGGAACCTCTCCGCCTCAATTAACCAGCTCCAAACCTTAAAACCTTCAAAGCAGAATGGCACTCAAGGGACTGGTCGCTAAAATATACATACCTTAAATTATAAAAGAGTAGTTTGAATTTTTGATTTTACTGTCTGCATCACATTGTGTTTTTAAGTCATATTCAGCCCACGGTATCTCATATCTCCTTTTTACAGTCATCTGTTAATAAAGACACAGATTACTGAAGAATATGAACTGTGGATGTGTTCACAGGCGGTTTTTCAGTTACTGCTGGAAGATAAACATTTTTTAACTGGCTAATAACACTATAGTACTGAATGATTCAGTAATATAAAATATGGCGTTTCTTCCTGCCATATGCAATTGTATCTTTTTGTGCACTTTTTTAATAATTGCAGTTTTGCACAGTGAATTGTACCTTGGTTTGTGACAAATAAAACTGTTCTGTAGTCCATGCATCCCTTATATGAAACATACAATGCTGTAATATAAGTTTGTATTATTAAAACAAAACAAAAATAAAACCTGAAACATCAGGTATTATTATATTAGGCAACAAATAAATAAATGAATGACATCATGACATTTTGGATATCACCCCCAAAAAAGAATTCCCAGTTCAATCCGAGAGCCAGTAACGTGTTCACTCTACTACAGGGCATAACTGTGAGTTGTATCACTACACGGGTATCTGTAGGGTTTCATGATCCTCTGACTGTGGAAATTAAATTACATTTGAAATCATAAAAAAAAAAAAATCTGGCATCAATCTCACATCCATACACAACAACCTCCTCCAACAGAGAAGCTTTAAAGTTACCAAACCTGAACCTGAACCAGCCATCGGTTTTAGTTACTTGAGAAGCACCAAGGCTTCGTCACAGACTTGGTTCAGAGCAACGTTGTTTATACAAATAAACAACTTTGTTTATTGGTTATCGAGAAATGACCATGAGGAGTGAAAGCGATCACAGAAAAATAAATTCACAAGGTTTAAACGGAATAATGAGCAAAAGCATCCTGAGTAAAAAAAAACAACATATTTATCATATTTTAATAGTGTAGTTTAACATTCACTATATTTGTTTTGTATGTGTGTGGATTCAGCTCCAGGAAGGAGGAGTACACACTGTGAAGTGAAGGTCTGTCACACTGTATGAAAGCAACAATCTGAGAAATGAACCATGGTGAGCATCACCCTAATATTCAGTGCTGGGGCAGTAACAGTGTGTTGCACATTAATGACTGCACATGGTGCCGCTCCTGTCTATAGTAAACAACTGAAGATGCTGGCAGTGGACTGATGAGTGTGTCCTGGCTCCAGCTGCACCGTCACAGCAGGCTGAGGGTGGGGCAGAAAGAACATGAGGCGGAGGAGCAGCTATGCATAGAGCAGCTCATCTGGAACTGATTGAAGTCTTATAAATGTTCACTAATGCACTTTGCACAGATGTTACATGTGTGAAATCAGCACAGCATTGCACTAATTTCTCTGGATTAGACCATTTACTTTACTTTTTAAATCAGCACATTGAAACAGTTGTGATTGCATGTACGCTGAAGATTTTTTTTAGCCCTTGTTGTGCAGTCACCATGTTGGAGGACAACTATGCGAAGGAAATATAAATGGATATAAAGTGCAGACTCACCGTTACTGTGTTGGCTGTGAGGGCGGGGGTGTTGCTGTCATTTCCCGGCTGTTCGCTGTGTGTGTGTGTCGGCGTGTACAGTGTCAGGGCGTGCTCGGCCACCGTGCTTGGTCCCGTGTAGTCGGCCGGTTGGTGGGTGTGGGGCGTGGCGTACTCAGCAGGGATCCCGTTTTGTGGTGGAGGGGGGTACTGGGCCGGTGGGAAGGGCTGGGCCATGGCTTCAGGGGGAGCTGGGGCCTCTTGGTTACCCTGCATAGAGATGGGGACAGACAGAGAGGGAAGGAAAAAAGGAAAACAGGTAAGAAAAGGGTTGGTTTTATGTCAGGGTAAAAGCTTATGAACTCCATCTATGGTGGTATAAAAGCAATGAAAGTGCCTTTTCACTTTCTTTTTATGAATAAAGGCAGGTTTACCCCAGGTTTGGGGTCAGATGTGATCAAACTTTTCAATCAAAAGTAGCAGGCAGGATTCTCCTTTCAATTGCCCGGCCTTAACTCGGCTCAGGATCCTTCAAGCTAAGTGCTTGTTAGATCGTCTGACGGCTTCATGGTGGGATCAGGGGGCTGAATCCACCACAGTTTGGTTTTGAGGTGGTGGCAAGTTTGGTACTTCTCTCTCAAACTCTCCCTCTGCAGCAACTTCTACTGTCACTTTTCATGTGCAGCACCTTGCGTGACTTTCAGAGACACTGGAAGTGCACACTGTTATCTCCATTTGTATTATTCATTGTGTCTCTTCTGGGTATGATGGCAGGTTTTATTTGCATCAAAATGAGCTCCTCTGCAGGACATACAAACCTTAGTCC
>OMNW01035220.1:15662-26412 GCA_900303245.1 Selene dorsalis | reverse complement strand
CCCCTTTACACATGGCCAGAAAACACTTTTTACATTCTAGTGTGTTTAAAGCATGCTATGGGATGAAAGCAACTATGGGATGAACCTATCCCCAGGAGGAAGGAAGGTTCACTGGAATTCTTTTACTGCAGAAACAAAAATGTGTCAGTCATGCTGCCAGAGAGGGATGAATGGTTAAAGTTTATACCAAATAAAGAGGTGTCTTTACTTTAATTTCAGCAGGGGACCATAATGCTATGTACCATGACCCTCTACCTCTCCTCATGCACTCAGAAGCCCCCAAACACAACAACTTTACATCTTTGGAAAGTAATATTAATGAATAACAACAACAACAAAAAATCAAACTCGGGTCAGGTCTTTGTGTTAGGAGAACGGTGGGAGCATGAGACAGACTAGATGAATTAGGGGATGAGAGGAAGAGGCGAGAGAAAAAGCGAATCCATACATCCTCACTGCGTTAGAATAACAGCTGCGGTTCGGTCATAAAATCTTAACAGTGACGAGACTGGAAGGATAACACAGGAAGTCATCAAACTACCTGTCAGTCCATCAATAAACAAGTCTAATAACTAGAACGGCACTCAGCAGAGCGCGTACCTCGGCCAAGGCCAAACAATCCTACACTGTCAGATCAGTACCAAACTCAGGGCTCAATGACATAAATATTAAATATAATCAATGTATAACTAATATGAATATCATATTTATTACATCAACATCCAAACTTTATATCCAACGAATCGGTGAAAATGTTACAAACATTGCAATGTTAAGGACAGCGATAAGAAATATCCCCCAGACCGCCTTTAAAGCAGATCTGCAGAAAAATGTAATGGGTTCGTCACTGGGCCATGACCCATCCCTCCACCAAGTGTGCTGCAATTTGGTTTAGTACTTTTTCCCCCATAATCCTGCTGAGAAATAAACAAACACGTGGACACGGGTGGAGGTGGAGAGGCAGACAGCGGAAGTGTATCATTTAAACATGGCAAGTGGAGAATATTGGGTTTATTTGTAGAACAGAAAGTCTGTTTGATCACAACACAAACCGGCTCACCCACGCTGAAATCTCCCCGCAGAAAGATGCTCGACAAACACATGCGCCCAAACACTCGCACGGGGGAATGAGAAACACGTAGACCAAAGGAAAAGCGATGCAAATTACATCCTTTATAAGAGATGAGAAAGATCAATTAACTGATACTCTTTTGATGACAAGCTCTGTTTTGAAACCCACGGTTCTAATAGAAGTTGGCATTTTCCCTTTCTTCTCCACTTTCCTCCATTTATCCCTCGCTTGCTTCGGTTACTGTGATCTCCTCTCCTCTTCCTTTCCAACATGAGCATCCTGCTCTTTCACCCCTGTCCTGGCTCGTCCTGATTCACACGCCTGTCAGATGCCTGCTTCCTCCGGCCAATGATGATGAATTCATCTGACATATTAGCGGCCCACTTTTCTTCCACGCCGCTCCGAAACTTGACGGAAAAAGGCTTAAAAAAATTTATAAATCAATCACAGCAACTTTTTGAGGTGGGACGGGGGCTATGACCTTAGCTGTTTCCAAAGGTTTCTGCGATCGATGGCCGTATTGAAGTTGGCTATTCTTATGCATGGAGATTGATGGCGTCGAGCATAACAAAGCAGTTGGCCGATGGCTCGCTGACTGTAGCCGCGTCGTTCCTGGCAGAGTCGCCGTCGGCTCCCCGGGCAGGAAAGAGTTTTGCTCAATTTAGGGGTTTACTCACTTCACATGCAAATGAAGAAAAAAACGAATCTCCAGCAGCAAATGAGTCGAGTCATCAATAATGAAACACTACTTTGTTGTGCTTGTTACATCTGGATACAAGTAATGCTTTCAAAGATGATTTGTGATGTTCAAACAGCTGAATGAACACTCACAGCTGAGCTCACTGTTTTCAGGCAGTGGCAAGCGACAGTATTTGAAGTTTATCCTTTTTCTCTCTCAGGTCTCACCCATGTGATCTCCTCAGTCATGAAATCTGAACTCACAGTGACACTGTTCAGGACACAGGAAGCCTGAGATCAGAAATCAACCTTTAATTAAATTGTTTCATGATGATCCAGAGGGGACAACAGAAGTGTTTCTGTAACTCAATACAGAGTTTCCTTCACTAGTTTTTATGAATAAATGAAATGTGCTCAGCTACATATTTTACAACATTAAATACCTTTACCAAGGTCAAACAACAGACTCTGGACAGGGACTAAAAAAAAAAAATTTGTTGTCAAAGATGTGCATCTGCCCTGAAATCATCACTGGTCCATGAACCATCTCTCCAACAAGTTTGGTGGAAAAGAGCAACAACCAGATGTGGCTGAAAAAGTCACCTCCTTGACAGAGGTAATGAGTATTGACCACATACACACGGTCAGACTTTAACCCTTTTAGCATTATGAAGTGTATAAGGTAATAAAACTACTATTTTTATTATTCACCCATGACCACGGAAACATCCATGAGCCCTTTTAGAACCTCATGAAAATTTGCCAAAGTAAATGTGTAAACATTTCTGTGAGTAAATTCCATGTGTTGAGCAGGTGCACCATGAATTGAAACTTTTTGAAACAATATCTCTTGGAATTTTCTGAAATCTTATTATCTACAATTTCCACTCATATGTCATCTACGCAGCTTCTGAGCTGTACTCACTCTGTCTGACAATAATGTCTGCCCTGTTCAACCCCATTCTGTTCCTTCTCACAACCGCTTGACTGGCCTCAGTCCATCAAGCTGTTGACCTGTCACCCACGACATTCTGTGGCCACGTGGTGAATGGTGGTTGTTAAAGGCTACTGAAAGCAGAAATATTAAAGGTCCCACATTCTATAGAGGTAGATGTTCATATCTCACTCTATCATAAAGCAGGTCTAGGTTCTATATTAATACTAGGAAAGTACAAAGTACAAAAACTCATTCTGTTGTGTATTCAGAAATGTGGCCTTGAAAGAAGCTGTCAGGACATCTGCAATTTTGTGATGTCACAACAAAGCAGTCACTACACAGCCGTGCTCACAGCTCTCCCAAAACCTTCCAAACCTGCTGCATTTAGCTTCTCTGAGTATTTACCTGGGTGTACTGTATTTTATCTGATCACTCAGAAAAAAGTTCAGATCCTCTCTTCTGACTGGCTCATTGAACCATTTTAACTAGAACTCCAGAGAGAAACCCGAGAGAACAGACGTAAAACTACGAGGAGATGGTCCAAATGTGAAAAACACTGGACCTTGAAATAAACGAGGACATTGTTTTTTTTTTGTTTTTTTAAAGAATACACACTGTGAACTCCTGCTGAGCAGAAATTTGAGGTTTATATGCATTTTACCTCAGGAAGAGGTCACAGGCGTTTACACCATAGCTCCCCATCACACTCCCACACACCTGCCTGATTTCTCTCCCTGTTAATCTGACTGTATGCGGGGTGGACGTGTGGCCTGGGGCGAGTCTCACTTCACTAAAACAAGGAGCCACATCGATAGGCCTCCCTGCCTCGCCGCATTGATAAAGAGCTGAGCTGATATATAGCCCCACCTGGTCAATACACACACCGGAGACAAGCGCATACACCAGCCCAAACACACACACGGGCCAGCAGTAAGCCATGAACAAAGACAGCGGAGTTAAATAATAGCAGTGGAGTGTGTGAAGTGAGAGCTGCAGGGAAAAATGCGTCACCTGGAAGTTTTCATTTTAATATGCCTAAATCATGAGCGGAGGTGTGATACATCTCCCTCTGTGTGCGCACACACACGCACACACACACACAGACTAAGCTAGAGAGGGTTGGCCCTGCTGGGGTTTAGGCAGCAAAGAGGGATCATGAATAGAGGCAGAGGAGAAAGAGAGCTAGAGAGAGCCCGAGACGGAGTGAGAGAGCGAGTGTTAGAGTCAGTGAACATCCATCATCAATCAAAGTGACTGAGGCGCTGACACACTGAGACATCCCCAGATCCTTGTCGACAAATTGCGCTGGTAAATGATTTCTCCTATCAGCTAAATCATACTATCCATCCCTCTCTCCCTCCATCTTTCCATCTATCTCTCTGCATCAGCCTCCCGTCTCCCTCTCTCCCTCTCTCCCTGTCTGTGTCTTCCTCTCTCCTCTGTCTTTTCCCTCATTGAGTTTATTTCCCTTCGGCTCAGTGGAGCGCCATGCCTGATGTCTGATGGACTCCAGCTCCATTTACACATCATGTATGTTGCTCTTTCTCTCTCTCTCTCGATCCCTCTCTCTCTCTTACACACACGCACACACTCAAATAGGTGGATGAATGCACTTCATGCATGTTAGAGGAGACTGTCCACCCCATAGGTCATCTGTACAGGCTTATTACACACAGCTATGTTTCATTTATTTACAGTCAGTGTCATTAAAAAAGTGATTTAAGTTGTAATTTTGTTAGGTTTCAGGAAAGGATTTATCTTTGGGTAAGGTCACCATAAACTCAGCATCATAAAAGTAACAAAAATGACTATTTTGCTTTAAACAGGAGAAAGTCTGCTGTGGACCATCCATCCACCCTCCTAATGTGGACCTGACTGCTTTATTCATAGTGTTAATCCATACTGTTTATTATTGACAGCAAACTTATATGTCTGCTGCCAGATTGGGCTCTGATTGATGAAATGCTCTTGTGGATCATATCAGTAGAGAGAAACAAGTCACCTATATGGACAAGTGAAGCAACAACTGTTGAAAACAGATATTCACAGCCCTTTAACACTATACTACTCAACTCAACTTGTTTTTCCACTAACAGTACCTGGTACCTGATAACTGTTTCGGTCTTGCCTTTGCCAAAGTTCCAAGCGAGCTGAGCCAATACTAAAATGTCAACCGACTGCAGGCCACTGATTGGCCAGAACGTCATCACTGTAGGAGTCACGAGCGCAACATCTGATACAAGAATCAAACCTGCTATTTTTAAAAACACGCTGACAACAGCGCCCACTGATCTGTACTGAGACCGTTGTTGTTCTTTCACGTGAGTTAAATGGCTGCTGTGCAGAAAACCACAACAAGGTCCGTCGACACATTTAAAGGAGAAGTTCCGTTTTTTGCAACCTGGACCTTATTTCTAGCATAAAATACGTTTATTTACTCACCCGAACAACTTTGGTGTAACTTGGAGTCCTTCGGAAGATATTTAGATCCACTCGCGATCTACGTATATCCATATAACGGGAGTTGTTGGGGCAACGATGCAGCGTGTAAATAAGACATTATCTGCTGTGAAACTCCTTCATTTCACCAATATGTTGTTATGAATCACCAGCACTATTCCCCCGTGAGTTCGGAGCCGCTCGGAGTTGTGTTGTTATTGTCATCCAGGGTTTTTTACGCGGCTTTTCACTGACCTATGACTTCGATGACGTCACTTCCGTCCCACTGCTGAAGTCGTAGGTCAGTGAAAAGCCCTGAACTATGAAGTACTCAACTGTAATGGAAAATGACCAAAACCGGGTAGAGTCGAGTTGAGTAGAGCCAAGCAGTGCTGTAATGGATGTAATGGAAAAGGGCCATAAGACAGATAAAGTTGCCTTTGATACAACAGAATCAGCAGTGCCATGATCTTGACTCATGTATACTGCCAGTGTGCTTCACTGCCTGCAGAGATGTCAGTCACATTAGATTTTGCTGGAAAACATCCAAAAACACACGAGACCCACCTCCACTAATGACCTGCGATGCTCCTCCACATGACCCAATATTACACATTTAGTAAAAAAAAGAAATTACATTGTGACACAATATTCTTGGTAACTGATTTTATAAAACCTTGACTGAACTGGTTCATGTTGGCTGCTTTGGAAAACACTGACTATTGGCTAACTTTCCTTTCCTTTGCCACAGTGATGATTAATCCATTTAATCCAACACTTTTAATGACAGAATAAATAAATCCATCATGCCAGAAGTGTTGGTGTATCCATATCCAACACCTGAAATATGACTCTGACAAGATTTAGTTTAAATGAACTGACAGACAGAAGCTCGTTGGCACACATATGGGTGCACAGTGGGTGTATGTCTAATATTGATTCCCTTCTCTTCAGCTATTTTCCAAAGTAGCCCGGGGCTTCTCTCCACCCCTACTAACCATTATCCAAGCTCTCCACTGGGCAGGGACCTGTTCCCACACTCTCTCTCAAACACACACACACACTCGCACACACGATCAACACACACAGAGCGGCACCACAGTCGAGTATGTGTGTAGGGTTTAATGTATTATAATGATCTTAGTGAGAGAGGGGAAGCTGGAAGAGATTTGATACAAAACCACAGTCAAAATGAACCCCACAATTCACTTTGTGTGTGTGTGTGTGTGTGCGTGCGTCAAGCAGCCTGCTTCACACCGTCTCAGTCCCACTCCCACCTCTACAGCTTAATTATTACAGACTGACAGAGACAAAGTCATGAGGATTGGTGCAGAGAGCCAGTGAGGCTAATCAGCCAGATACATAAACACACACACAAACACAAACACAACCACACACACAGATGTTTAAGCTGTCACTTCAGCTCTTGCACAGACAAAATAAAGAAAGAAATGTGTGCATACTTAAAAAGACACAGTGTCCACCAGCAGAGCCCGGGCACTCAGCATCAGAGGGAGTGTAGCGTGCATGCTCGTACAGACTGCAGTCTTTCTGCCTTATGCAGCTTTTTTTGGCCAGACTGTACGAACATGCCAGAAACCTGTTGCTTCAGGGGAGCGATTAATATTGATGTGCACTGCAGACATTAGACAGAAAAGAGGACAGAGGGAAGGGAAATATGTGGGGAGAGAGAAAGATATTGGAGGGAAGCGGAGGGAGCGCCGG
This sequence comes from Selene dorsalis, assembly GCA_900303245.1. Taxonomy (NCBI): domain Eukaryota; kingdom Metazoa; phylum Chordata; class Actinopteri; order Carangiformes; family Carangidae; genus Selene; species Selene dorsalis. The sequence goes on along the minus strand of OMNW01035220.1, from coordinate 19,561 downwards.
CCCCACAACGCTGCAGACGTTTTGTCGGTAAACAAAAAGAAACATGGCTGGATTCCTCTTTCATCAGGTTTAACGTGTTCTCTCGCCTCCAGTGTCGAGGAGGAGGAGGGAGGAGGGTGAGTGAGTGAGAGAGACCGGGCGAACGGAGGAGAACTTTACTTCAGCGGGGGTCACTCCGACACATCTTGATCTACTTATTTAACACCGTGGGTGTTCAATCGGGGTTTTAAATAATAATGATCCATCCAGATAAAAGCTGTAGAATTCATTCATGTGCACTGGTGCAAACAGAAGGTGTGTTGTCTACTCTGCAGCTGCTTCATGAGCTCACTGTACGTTCTGAGTGTTTTATTTTAAGTGTTGATCCGTAAGAAGATCTATTTGTGGTTTTAGGAACCAAAAATCACCTTTGTGTAGTGTTACATCTCCTCTCTCGGACTCTCTGTAGCTTTAGTAATCAGCCAATCAGGAGAGCGTTTCGGTACAAGTGTAACTTTTAGATGTTACAAGCAGATTTTAAAGGTGGTATATAGGACACACTGTATATATACATAGATACAGATATGTATGTAAATATGCAGGATGTTTACAACAGTAACTCTGCATCATTCATCGCTGTGGTCATCATCATCATCATCATCATCATCTTCAACAATATGAGGGTGACTGTGTTTCTGCAAACTTACTCTGAGAAGACTCTCCTGCTATGAACATTGGTGTGTGTGACAGTGACCCAGTCCCTGTGAGTGAGTTATGCATGAGTGTGCGAGACACACTAACAGAAGAACACACACACACACACACACAGACACACACAGACACACACACACACACACACACACACACACACTCTGACAGAGAGGCAACGGAATCTAATTTAACACTCGGCTGAGCAGAGATTGGCCGACACTCCCAGTCCCTCGCTGGCCAAGCGGGGACACTCCACGATCCAACCCCTGTGTGCGTGCGTGTGTATGTGTGTGAGATGATAGCTATAGCCAGAGCAAGAACGCCAGCAAGAGAGAGAGAGAGAGAGAGAGAAAGAGAGAGGGAGCGAGTGAAAGAGAAATCATGTTCATGAAGGAGCAGAGCGTGGTGCTGGTGGAGAGGAGAGACTGTTTAGGATTCAGAGTGTGTCGCAGGTCCGCTGGCTGCCAGCTCCCTCTAGGCCTGCTACATGATATTCACTAAACCCCATAACAATGGCAAACATATGTAAATCTGCCTGTGTGCCCGATTCAATCAGACCCCGGCACAAAGCCACTGACACTGCCGGCACACCCAGCAGAAGAAGACACGTTCAGGGTAGTCACACGTACAAACGCAGGAAATCTCTGCCTGTGTGTGTGTGTTTGTCACTTTATTCACACAGCCAATCACTGTATAAACCCTGTCTACTACAGGGTCTTACAATATACTGAGTACTTTAAAAAAAAATCAAGTAATATGATTCTGTAGTTCCAATTTTCTCAATAGAGAGCCAGATATTTTAAAAACAGCCTGAATAAAAGTGTCATTCTCTAACCCACTGTACAGCACTGTTTCTTTTTCACCCTCACTATATATCAACTATCATGTAAAGTAAGCCAGCTGCCGGTGCAGGAAGTACAGGCGAGTCTAAAGGAAGAGCTACAGGAGAAAGAGTTTGAAGTCTTTTCCTCTTTTAATATAATCTCCATACTACTAATGCCACTGGTTTCCATTCACCTCTATACAATGGACAGAAATTCACTGTTGAAACCTGGCGATACGTCACAATGACTAAATTTATAATATTGTTGAGAGGGTAATGTAACACGAGTTATTCAAAGCAAACTCCGTGCAATCCTACGGTGGCCCTGAGAGTTTACTGCAATTTAAGAAAACACATGCAAACAGACAAAACGCAGACAACTTCATCTTCATCAACGTGTCAACACATGCGCCACAAAGAGTCACCAACACAATCAAAGTGTTTCCAGGGGACACAGAGACACAAAGTAATGGACCCAGCTCCACACCTGCTCGATTCTTTTAACAAAAGTCATACAAGAACTGAATAACAAATGTTTTTCCAAGTTTGTTTCATCACCTGTTTTTATGTCCTTTAGACTTCCGTGTGTTTTGGAGTTGAAGTGTGTTGAGTTCTCAGGGCCTCGGTACAATTTACGAGACAAGGACCATGTAACTAAAAGAAAGGAATGCAGATGTGATGAGGAAACAGCTGATTTAAACTGATGGAACGAGAGTGCTCAGAAAAGTGGATCCATAAAAATATGTTTAACACGCCTGAGAAATTATACTGTCAAGAAAAAAATGAACTGCAGCTAAAAGTTGGTGTTTCTCCACTTTAACTGTCAACAAATCTCCCAAATTCGTTCACGAAATCTACAATTTTCATTTATCAAAGAAGGCTGGGATATTTCCTTACACGACTGCTGTTATTAGTTTTAATAAACATAACTCAAAGAGGAGAAAATGACTCATTGGGTATTATGTTCAGCAGACGTCATTCAGTGCTGTTGTGAGTACTGAGGCAGGACGGTGTGTATGGGACTGAGTCTAAACTAACAACTGTGGGTGTGCTCATGGACACGTATCGCACAGTGCAGGTTGACTGAAGTATTTTAGCAGTTTTCAGCACAGAGGACTGTGATGTATCAAGTTTGGGATACAGTACTTGTTAGTAGGATCCTTTAATTGTTGGTTCAGGTTTTTTCATTGATGTCCAGAAAGAGACAAATGGCACAAGGCTTCACTGTTGTGGATGAAACACACACACACACACACACACAATATGTCTCTGATCTCATTATGAGGAGGCAGTGAGAATGAGCAGGACCTTAAGTGCTTCACGATCAGAAACAACGGCAGCTGGATAAGTATTAGCAATCTACGGCTTCCTCTGGGACTCCACCAGATATCATGAGCCCTTATAAGCCACCACTCTCATTCCCGTAACGACCGGCCTCGTTCTGTTTGGATCTATGTGCGTGTGTGTGCGCTCAGGTAAATTGAAACACTACTGTATTTGTTTGCATGTGGATTGTATTTTTCCCACTCTCTGTCTTTCCCTGTCTGTGTCTGTGCTTTAATAAGTGAAAAAGCCTCAGGGGTATTAGACCATAGGATTGCTCTCCGGATAGCATAAGCTGACCCGGCTACACACATACACACGCCCGCAGACACGTACACATGCATGCATACTGTATTGACTGTCAGCCGTGGCCACTGAAAGCTATTAGGCTAAATGATTCTAACCTGGCTATAGAAATAGGCTGTGGCCAGCTCAATCAAATGAGAGTGCCTTGGACAGGGGACTTTATCAATAGTGTACAATTGAAGCGGTGCTGATACAGCTGAATAAGAGAGCAAGTGAAATCGAGCCCTCTGAATTCCAACCATTCAGTCGCAGGTGGATAAGGACAAGTAACAGTGTTTTCATTTGGCGCGAATGCCTGAGACAGGCTGTGGTGCTGGGTTCCTCAGAGGTGGAAGGAATACTCCCTCACTGCACAGGAAAACACACACACACACAAACTGTATCTACATGGCAGGTTTAGATCATATTATTACATTCAATCTGTAATAAATCAAAGGTGATGATTAAATTAAATTCAAATTTGTTAAGTAGATATTGCTGAAATGTACTGTAAGAAAATATATTTTCCAATACTACTCAATGTGCTTTTGCTCCAGGAAGGTATTTGAGGGGAAAGTTGCATTGTCGAAGCTGCTGGCCTAGGCCTCTGCAGGAGCCCTTCCCTTTAATGGAGAGAGAAGCCCTGGTAAATTTTTGATGCTTTAAGACCGATTCATTGTAAAAGGAACCAGAGCAGAGTGATAACAACACTACATTATTCATAGGGGCTCTCCATCACTGCACTCTTTCTGTCTAAGGCAGAGAGAGACAGCGAGAC
>OMNW01035220.1:4931-15598 GCA_900303245.1 Selene dorsalis | reverse complement strand
GAGCTTGGGAGGGCAGTGAAACTGACAGGGACAACATCCCACTTCGACTTAAAAAAATGAACAATTGATGTACAAGTCAAAGTGCATCAGTATCACCAATACAAAACCAAACCAAACTCCAGAAGAGGAGAGCTCACTTCTCTGTGGGTTCTGATCTATAAATACACAATCCTCAGCACAACACAACAGGGACGCTTAAAGACCCAAAGCCTCTGAGTGACTGGGATAAAAATATTTAGACAGCAAGAAAGTAAACTCATAATATTCTGTTATCTCTCAATGTTGTGTTTCCTGTGTTTTATTTGAAGTGTGTATCTACTAGGGGTGTGCCATCTAAGGAATCGTTTATTCAATGATTATCACGATATTAACGATTATCACGATTATACATCTATCTATATCTATATATAATATCTATCTAACCAACCTGTTTTAGCTGATGAGGTTAAGGTTAGGCTATGTTTTTTTTAATGATATTATATTGTCAAAGTTGAATGATAATAGTCATAAACTGACCATTATGTTCACCATCGGTAGTTAACGTTAAAATTACGTTACACAGTTTAACCAATGTCCATTTACCTGGCCATGGTCCTCTGTCAGCTGGAGAAGAATCAAGCGTCTCCATCTCTTCCAGGTAAAGATCCATGATTGCACAGTAAATCATCGTTGTATCTCTCTCCATCGTCTCTTGTTTGCTCGGCTACACCTGCGGCTGTGAGCGGTGGTTGTCAACACTGCTGGGCAACGTTAGCGACGCTCATGGCAAACTAGACCGTCTCCTTTACAACGGTTGACGCGGCCAACAGGAGGTGGAGGTGCCTCTGAAGCCGTTGCTACATAGACTGCATAGGCCTAGGTCCTCTGAAGCTGGCTGCTGCCATCTTCACCTGGTCCGTTCCTTCAGGTGTCCGGGTGGCATGCACGAATTTTATTCACCTGGTCCGTTCCATAAGGTGTCCGGGTGGCATGAACGACTTTTATTTGCGTTCCGTGCGCTGCGGTTGTGGACTTGTCACTTAGTTTATTATGAAAAGTAATAGCTTTTTTTTTTGAACATTTACGAATCCTTATTGAATCGTCACGTGTTGCATCGCAATGAATCTAATAATCAATCTATCGGCACACCCCTAATATCTATGTCTGCTCTGTCTGTAGCAGGTTGTTTGGGTCCGTTTCTGAGCCTCTCTTCTGATTGGCTTTTTGATTACACTGTAGCGCAGGTTTGTCTTATACATTGGTACTGGTATATTGAACTTGCTTCACAGGGAAGAGGCCTAATCAGACAGGATAATTGAGAACACCTGAGCGTGTTGGGGAGCTCACCTGAACTTGCTGGAATTAGTTCACAATCATAACTTCTGTCTGACCATGTACTGTTCATACTTAATGATCTGATGAAAAAAACAATAGAACCACACAGAATCAATACCTAACAGCCACTACTATGTAAATGGTCTGATCACGTTGATATCAAGAGGTTGTCTTTCTGGCTAACAACCTGTACAGCTGTGTGGCGCAGAGGAACATGCTGTCTTCCCTCACCGATGGGACTTCTAGAACTGGATGTACCAGCCCACATTTGTGCCTCCATCCTGCGGTTTCCATCAATTCATGTGCTTGATCAATGAGCCTGCCCCTTGTGGTGCTGCAGGATATGCTAATCAATTGCCAATCTGGGTACAAAGCATGAGAGGGGTCGGTTGGGGAGGGGGGGTTGCATGCAAATGAGGAGATTTGGGTCGAATTGCCACAAGGAAACCTGGGACTCGGATCAATTAATCGACGACCGAATTTTGTCTCTTTCTTTACTGAAGCCCATGCATGACTGGGCTGGACCACTGCTGGGGGGAGCAGGTCTGAGTTAATTGCATGCCATGCAGCACACCTGAGCCAAATATAATGATTCTTCACAAAGCATCTCAAGGCTAAAAGTAGCTCCTAACATGCCAATTTAATAGGAACAATGAAAAATCATGTGTCAGTAAGAACCCCAGAACTGTGAGTAAGAACTTCGAAGCTTTCTTTTAAGCAATCAAACCCATTCTAGTGCCATCAAAAAATGTCTTATCACATTATATATATGTGAAATATTTTCCTGATACAGTTTTACACATGAGAATCACTACAGTATGGTTAATTGTATGTAGTCTGTGATTGGATATTCTCATAGTAATGATGGCCAAATAAGTGATCAGTTTGCTCGTCTTCTTGAGGAAATCAATCCTCAGAGTCCTTCCTGTTTGGCAACAGGAGGCAGACAGAGTGCAGCACGTCTCCCTCCAGTGCTGAGGCCATCGCTTTGCTCAAAGGCAAAGGCAGGATACAGCTAGTGCTGGGTATATATTTTTTGCAGATGAAAAGTTGTCTGTCTGTCGATGCATGTTCCATTGACAGATAGAGAGAGAGAAAGAGAAAGAAAGAGAGAGAGATAGTGCAAAAGGCACTTCCACATGAAATGATGCAGGCAGGGACCTGGCACAGTAAATAAAAATACAATTTCCCAGAGTGACACTTCCATTCTGTTCAGTGCCCAGTCAACTGCCTGTAATTATTTTAAACATTCACAGAGATGTGTCTTACTTTGTGTGTGTGTCAGTGTGTGTGTGTGTGTGTCGCACTCTACACACACACACACAGTCCACACATGCACATGCAAAACACACACATACACATACCCAGACTTCATCCATTCATTTAACTGTAATAAAGGGGCAGTGACATGCCTGTTCAATCTCCATGCCATTCTCTAGACCACTCCATTTCCACAACATGTTGGGACCTTCCTCAAGTTGGCTCATATTTATACATATATATTACACAGTTACTGTATTAACACTACTACTATCATCTGATTCAATCATCCTCTGTTTATGCTCTCTCCTCCCCCACACCACCTTCTCCCCTCAAACCCAGTGGTTGAGGAAGATAGCTGGCCACCCTGAGCCTACTACAGGTGTTTTTGCCTCCCTCTTGTAGCCCAGTGCTGCTCCTAGTGGAACTGTTGGGATTCTCTCTATAATGAAGTCAGGTCTTGACCTCATTTAAAAAAGAAAAAAGAAAAAAAAGAGAACATGTATTATGAAGGGGCGATACACATATAAAATTGCACTGAGTCCATAAGAAATCCAGATTAATCACACCAGGCTATGTTTTACATCTTCAACTGACCAGGTGTGGGTGAGATTTCTGTTCATCGCGGTAAAGAGTGGTTATCTGAGTGACTGCAGCCTCTCTGTCAGCTCCAACCAGTCTGTCCGTTCTCCTCTGAACTCATCAACAAGCTGTTTGGTCCACACAGCTGCTGCTCACTGGGTAGTTTTCTGTCTTTGGCTCCATTCTGAGTTAAAATCTCTAGAGACTGTTGTGTGTGAAAATCTCAGGAGATCAGCAGCTTTTCCTGAAAACCCCTCCTATGCACCGACTGAGCCCTGTCAAGCACCCCTGAAACCTCCTCAGGGAAGCTTGAATGCCCTCCAGGGGATTTTCCAGGAGCCCCCCTCAAGCCCAGATCAGAATTCCAGGATCCCTGTGTGGAGAGCCATTAGTCATAAGCATGCACTGTAATATTCATGATCCTCCCAGTCAGCATTTGATGGAGAGTTTCTGTTACACCGAGAGACTTAGGTCAAGTGTGTGCATCCTGACACACTCTATATGGACCCAAAAAACAACTTGACCACTTTAGTTCCCACGCTATTGCATTTGTATGCTTTCTGTCACACTTTTTTTTTTTTTAATTCCCAAATATTTCAGCAGTACCTCAGCACCCAGGGACCTATTTTTGGCCTTCCTCCATCTCTCTTCCTGTCTGTCTCCCCCCTCTCTCATCCCCTTGTTCCTGTGCTCTACTGCTGCCATGTCCCTGTCTGCCTGCCCTGACTAATGGGTACAGAGTGCCCCAAAGTACCCTGGAGTGCCACACGCACACACACACATACAGGCACACGCACACGAAGGAATTCTGCAGGGGAAAGGGTTGGGAGGAGAGGGTGGGGGGGTCTTTCCCACCTGCTGAATAGCTTGCATAATGTGTTCTGAATAATGCAAATGTTTGAGCCAGCAGTCATTCAGTACAGCATGTTTCCTTGCACAAAAAGAGGGCAACGTCAGGGTCAGACACTTAAGTGACCATGAACTATTCATGTAAAAAACAGAGGAAGAGGAGGAAGAAGAACGTGGAGTGGGAGTCTCCAGACTCCAGACAGACTCTTCACTCTATCTCTCTCTAAAGTTCTGCTTTTTTTTTTGGGCACGGTTGTTACCGAGTCAACTATTACTACGACAGGCCCGAATGTATTGAGAGAAGAATTCAATTTTAACATAGGTTTCATTTTCCTTTACCATCAGGAATAAGTGAATGATTTTCTCTTCCTGTGTTGTATCTAAACTTGCATTGTGTGTTTACAGTAGCTACAACCTTCAGACATGCATATAGCTACTGCATGTGGAGGAATGATGATAAAGTACTACTGAGCCCTAATGTAATATATTATAGTGATGAGTACTCATAGATGGCTGAGGTGATCCCATTACAAGATGGTCTCTGTTACTCTCTTGCATTTCTTCAACATAGAGTAAATATCCATCATCACGAAACATTCTCTAATTTTTCACAAATGCCAAAGTCTTCATTTTCATTACACAGGACCTATTCTGTTGTTTATCACATTTAGATATTCTTTTTCTCTTCAGTTCATATATTCCACAGTTTTACAGTGCAAATCTTTCACTGGGTTTCCACCTCATTTCTTATTGTATGTATGAAATTGGAGTGTATTCATAAGAAACCAAGAACATATGGCTCAGTCACTGAGGCCTCAGGACACATATTCAGAACTTGACTGAAAACCGGACTAATCTGTCCAGTAAGTTCTGTGCAGAGCCTTTGCATCCCATTGATAGCATGTAGCCAATGATGACATGCAGAATCTCACAGTGGACCTGCAAAACATGTAGCAGCAAAGCAAGAAGAATCAGTTTGGCCTTTTAATGTTGTGAAATGTATTTTTTAACACTATCAGTTAAATGTAACAGTGTAAAGCAAGAATACGCAGGCTCCCTGGTCAAGCCTTCCAACCTTATCTGCGCGCTCCTCCCGCATTCACAGAGTGGAGATTATTCTCTAAGCACTACTTTAAATCTTTCCTCCATCCTCTCTGGCCTTTGTGATCTCAAGAGACTGTTATCACACTGAGGGGTGAACACGACCAGAGGCACTGGGTGTTTTCTATTTGAACTCCCCCACCCCCCAAACCCCAGTCGTTTCTTATCAGGGGAGGAAGCAGAGAGGGGTGGTAATTACTGAGAGATTTCACACATGCTGGTCTTGTGTCTGACTAATCCTCCTATGACCGCCCTAAAACATTTTGAAACATGGCACAAGTCTGAGTGAAGTGTGGACACACCAACTTAAAGACCAGAGCAGCAGAAGGTGAAAATAAGATTAAGCAGAGCGCTTTTTTTTATCTCTCATGCACAAAGACATTTCATGTTTATAGAGCGCTGTGACGGAGCACTATGATAAAATATTCTGACCTCAAGGTTCACTCCCCAGTTTTTTCCCCTGATGCTTTTGATCGTATCTCGTGGCATTCTTCACCAAATGTATTTGCAACCACAAATCCTCAACATCCATCAAAACACTTCACACACAGCACATGAGTAAACAGGAATTCAGTGAAAGATTCAACTTAGTGTCACATCATTTCATGCTTACTAAAACTGATGATGAAATTAAGCAGCTGAGTCACAGTGGGAATGGAGGGTGGGGGTCCCTGCGGTCACAATCAAGACTTTAGATAAAAATGAGTTTCCATCTTGTCACCAAACTGCTCAACATCATGAGTATTGTGACCCTTTCTTGTCATGTTTGAATAAAGACGCACCTGTCAAATGCACACGGCCCGTATTTAGATACTGAGCCTTAAAACAAGCTGACAGGACATTCATAACTTTGTGACATAACAAAAGAGTTACCAACCTCAGTCATACTCCAAGCCCTGCTCATCCATCTATGTATGGATGCCAAGCAAGACTTTGGTCTGCGTCTTTGACTTTGGTCTACATCTGTTGTTACAGACAGTCCACCAAACCTCACTGGTTTCCCAGCTACTCAGCAACTGCAGGGAAATGGAGGAGTACTTCCGATAACCTGAGCCTCAGCTCCATTACAGCGAATAAACTTCTTTCATGTGCCATAATTACTAAAGTAGGAAGAGGAATAACTAAATATGAGACACACTGTGCGGAGAGAGCAGACGATACGCCAGCTGCAGCACAGCAATACAATAAAAGCCATGTTATAAAGGCTTTATAACCTGAATTAAATCTGTATTAACAGGAGATGCAATAACTTTCACACATCAAATCCAAAAAACAGGAAATGTTTTGTATTAAACTATCACAATGATCAATACTGGATCTCAATCAGAGGGAGTTAGACATAACAACCTGCCTCTAATAAAAGTTGCATTCTAGAGTTGAACTAAATACATAATAGGCTTTATGGATCCTACATGGAGGCTGTGAGTGTGTGTGTGAGAGAGACAGAGAGTCTCTTCTAACTTCTAACTAATCTCTCTGAGGGATCATTAGATGGTAAAATAAGCTGATGTCACAGTCTTTGTCTTTAATATATGTGTTTTACGATTTTGAGTCATGATTATTAAATTAGGGTTTGACCAGAGGCGGTCCTGCCATAGTGCTGCGTTTTGACCTTGCATTGTTCTGAGGTAAAGTGCTCAGTTTTAAAATGGTCTTTAAAGTGGTCCTTTATAACGAGCAGCCCGAGGCACACCTGTGCAGTGATCATGCTGGGTAATCAGCACCTTGATGTGACACACCTGTCAGGTGGAGGGAGGAGCTCGCTCGTTAACATGGATTTCAGTGCATTTGTGAGGTAAGTTTGAAAGAAAGACGGCTTCATAGACAAATACTGGAAAGATAATAAAAGCGCTGCAAATCTATTTTAGTCGAATGCATGCTTGTAAAATTATCCACGCATCAGCAACTTCTTGCTGCATCTCCACAAATAGTGCCCCGTCAAAAGCATGTGTATCAAACCTCAGTTGTCATGGTTACTGTAATAAATACATGACAGTACTGAGAGCGGTCTTGTTGTTGTGGTTATATTAATGGCCATTGCTTGGTTAGCTTTAAAAAAAATCATACTTTGGATTTAAATTGAATGAAATGAAATGACTTTAAATTTAAAAGTACTTTCTTAACATCAGACAACCTCAGTCTCAAACGTGGCTCTTCTGTGTGACGGTCCTGTGTTTTGCTGATCCATCCGTCCACCACGGCCTCCTCCTGATGTGGACTTTGTCACTTTTTATTCACATCACTGCACTTTTCCCTTTGCTCCTGTCATGATTACTACAATCACTACGACGTTGCCTAGCAACAAATACATAACTATGGGTCACAGTCACCCATGCACACATAAAGCGCATATATACAGTCTACGATGCACGCATTATTTCAGTGACTCACAGGGAAACCTTCACAGACAGACAGTGAAAACACATCACGTCAGTGCCCAGAAAGGGTAAAAGGTCAAACTTTGATTGAGTGTGCACCTTGCAAGCGTGTGCAGCCCAGTGTGAGTGTGTGCTGGGAGGTGATATCTACCTATCACTGAGGGGCTGAAAGGACTCCAGGCTCAGGAGTGCTGACATGAGCAGGATTAGTCTGGAGAGAAGTACTTTTCATTTTCATTCATTCTAATATCACAAGCTGCTCCTCTCCTCTCTCTGTATATACTCTAATACTGTATACACCTGAGTGTATATAAAAGTGAAAAACGCTTTTCATCTATCCCTCTCTCTTCTTTCTCTCTCACCAGCAAACGATTCATCATGTCAGGCCTTAATATTCCTAAAAGTCAGAGGGAGTCATAAAAGAGGAAAGTACTGTATGCTTTGTTCAAATCTTTCCCTTTCCTCCTCCTCTCTACATTAAGGTTATCAGGAGGGGGTGGGGGCGACATTTACGCTTCATAGGATAAAAATGCTCTATATGAATATTAGGAGCTGGCAGTCATCATGGCTCTGAGAAGAAAGTGCTCCAAATTTGCCCCATCATATTCTGTGGAGATATTGTGACTATAAGAGATACGCAGACACAAAATGTGGATAACAAAGGGATTTGTTCCTCCCAGAAGTGAGTGAGCTGACAATACGGAGGCAGGTGTGATTACCGGCTGAAACAGCGTCTCCTCAGGTGTGACGCGTGCCACGCTGCTCCTGTTCCACAACAGTTTACGACATTAAACTTCAAAAAAGGTAGAAAAAATTCATCTATGGAAAAATTCACATCACATCCGCACACATCCACTCCAGCCTCACTGCTGGGAATAACTGCACTTAACCCGTGATGCTGCATCTGGGGGCCGGCCTGGGCTGACTGTGACGCTCTCACCTTTCTAAATAAACCTGTGTCTCGCCACAAACTCCGAGCAACTAGAGGCGGTCCTGAGGGCTCAACCTCTACTGCTTTACTCACACAGGTTCCTTGGCTTGTTTGTGTTTGTACTGTCAGATAATCTTGTTAGTGTTTGCTGACCGCTTTCCTACAAACACATCAGACCTGTGTTAAGTTAGTGCTGAGGGAAACCAAACGTTTTCTGCTCAGGCACAGACAATAATACCAACATCATGGATTTGGGTGAAATATCATGTTATGATCAATATAAACAAAACCACTGGACATTGTTATTGTGCCGGTGTTGGTGCCTGCGTCTCGTGCTGCATCACTTTATTCACAGACTCCTCTCTTTTTGTGCCTGTTGCGGTACGATGTCATCACAAGCATCACAGATATAGCATCATCACTGCCTCCATCACATAACACTTCACCCTCCACAGCTCCACCCCATCATGCAGCCGTAGACTCTCTGACACCTAATTTACCTGAAAGGTGGAAGACTTTTTTTTTCTTTTTTCTTTTTTAACATCACACCCGACTTCCCCTTCATGTTTAAACATAATGCTGCGGGAAATGACAAGGTCAGTGTCTCGATGCCAAACATCTAAAGTTATCCATCCATCCAGTAGCTATACTGCTTACTGTACGTGTGTGGGGTCATTGGAGGGCTGGAGCCAGTTCTGTAGCCAACATCGGGCGAGGGCGGGGGTACACCTGGGACGGGTCGAAGGTCTATCACACACTCACATTCACACTTACATGCAATTGAGAGTCAACAATTAACCTATTGTGTGTGTGTGTGTCTGGAGAACCTGGAGGAACCTACGCAGGCAAAGGGAGGAAAATTACAATGCAGCATTTTGTAAATTCTGTGTATTTGCTTTCTTTGTCTGAATGAGATGATAATGCTTTTCAAACAACAGTGTCTCTGAAACAAACACCTGTGTTTCAGAGACAAGGACTCAGGCTAAGTGACAAGCTGCAAACAACTTAGCAAATACACATTGTTTTTACATGAACTACTTCAAATGCTCGTCTCTCAATCATCAAATGCACGAGAAGCCGATGAGTCGAGCTCAGCAGCGGGAACAGCGTCAGAGGCTTGCTCCAGAAGTTTGCCGAGTTTTGCTCTTGGTTTTATAAACGCGGCACATTGTGCCGATGGGCTTGTATGCCGCACAGACGTATAGATTCATATTCCATGTAACGAGCCAGGAGCGAATATGAAAAGAGCAGGGGGTGAAGGGACGGTGGGGGTGTGAGGGCGTTGCTGTGTGAGGACAGGCTGAGGAGACCGAGTGAACATGACCGTCATGAATAAGACATTAAATGAAAGTGAGAGGCTGCGAAACCACAGAGGGACCCAGAGCAGATGAAAGGTAGTTTGACTAAAGCCCGTTAAGACTTTTTTTTTTCTTTCTTACAGAGAAAACAGAAAAAAATGTTAGAAGTATTTCTTAAAATTACAACTTTACTCTGCATCTCATCAGAGGACATTAGAGTGAGAGAGGATGTGTTAAATGTATTTGTATTTCTCTAGAGTGTGTGAGAGGGAGTTGATGCGGTGCTAAACATACACACACATACACACACATGCATTCACACGGGGTAATTAGCACTAATTTGACCACTTGTCTCTGAGGAGAAGGGCTGAATAACAGAGAAATGGAAGAGAGGAAATCAGTGCAGACACAAATCATCTGCAGTAACTACAGTGACACACACACACACACACACATGCTCTGCCCTCCCCCCAAAGTCATTTCATTGCTCTTAATTGCATTTAATTCTGTTACAGTTATAACATTTTCTCCAGTTATTAGTAACTATACCATGATCAGATTTACTTGCCAAGATGAAGTGCAAGTCTTTTTTTTAAGGTTCTCAAATACTGTTGAGTCACCATTTAAGGTTGAGTTTACGAGGCAAATTCATAGTCATAAAAATGCCTTATTTTATTCTATAAAACCATCTTTTGCCAAGCTGCATCCATAAAATAAGTCGAGGCCTAACTTATTTATGACGGAGTTTCCCTCGGGGCAGAGGGAGGAAGAATGCATGGTTAGGGAAAATATTAAAAAGTGAAGTAATTAATAAAGTAAAGCAGAATGAAAACTACCCACACTGTTGAAATGATCCTGAATCACTAGGTATTTCTCTCCTTGCTAACTGAATAGGTCATGATGCATGAGCAAGAACAGAAACGCACACACACATTAATTAGAGGCGTGAAATGG
>OMNW01035219.1:1712-13551 GCA_900303245.1 Selene dorsalis | reverse complement strand
GGCCTGCCCTCAGGTCAAGAAGTCACACAACCTCCAGATTTTTGAGAGAGCATCAACCCCTTCATTTACTGGACTGGATTTATCTGATTGAAGTAAGTAAAATGCTTTAAATATTTTTTTGTGTGTTTATTACAGTGTCTCACAGAAAGCAGGACTTTCTAACAAAGAAATTCTGTTTGTGCATGTCTGCTCTTTGTCTTGGCTATTGATAAGAAAATGTTCCTATCAATTCATAGACATAGAAGTTGTGGGGGATGATGGGGGAGGGCTTTTTTCCATTGCTCTGGAGCAGGTGTTGATGTTCAGGAATGTAAGGTGTTGTTGTAAATTGGAGGTTACCTGCATACCTATTAGTATGATAATCAGAGTTTACAATTGGTCAGCTATACACTATTGTGTGACCAGTGAAATGTGTGAATGGGTTATTTCAGTGCAATTTGTAAACACTTCATATTGAAATCAATCTCCCCATCATCCCCTCTTTTTCTGCAGGTTATCTAGAATCTAATAAGCATGTGTGCTGTTTATAGATACATTTGTTTCAATTTTATTTTTTCCATTTCAGAATGCCACCAGCAAGGAGAGATCCTCGGTACAGTGTGAAGGATGTGATTGAGATCGTCCAAAATGGAGAGTGTGTGTGTGTGTGTGTGTGTTTTATTGTCCAATCACTGCACTATGGAACTATTGACTACACTATGGAACTACTGACATTTCTTTTACTTCTATATTATATCATAGATGTATCTGTCAACACTCTTTCCTGGTCATGTTAATCTTGTCTACCTCAACTGACATAGAATGTTCTTTGCACAATTATCTTTATTACTCTACTCTACTCTACTCTACTCTACTCTACTCTACTCTACTAAGTTCTTGTTGTTGCAATAAATGACTGTTCAGAACAACATGACTGAGGTTATTTTTCATGTTATACTGTTCTGGGACAAAAGCAAAACCCTGCAAAAGAATCCTTAGTTCTGTATTGTTGTTCAGACAATGAGTGCAAATGCAGGAGATTCTGCTCTCCATTGAGCCCAACGTTGCAATATTACAACATTTCCGTAAAAACTTACAAAAACATATTTTTTTAAAAAACACATCATTTTCAGCCTCAAAGGCCTCCTACAACAACATCTTAATGGGTGAAAATTTTTTTTTTTGTGTTTTTCTATATTTGGGTTTTACAGGGTTAAAGAAAATCAAAGTGACACCAACCTATAGTTCATATTATATGATAATGTGTTTTGAACTGATCCTGTCTTCCCTGGAAAACTATGATTTTGTGAGTGCCAGGCAATTTTTGTTTACTTATCAGTTAGAGGGAGACGTTATTTAGCAATGAATAAACTAATGGTAGTGATAAAACATAAAACTAGCCTCAATGTATGCAACACTGGCATACATTTGCTGTGTCCTAACTTTGCTGTTGATTTTTGTGTCTTGTTTAAATAAACCAGCCGTGTGGTCTGACCTCATGACCTCACTCTCACCTCTTATGAATCTCGACTTCATCTCATTTCCATGGCTACTTTTGAAACTGTTGCAGGCAGTGTGTTGATGTGACTAATGATACAGTTAATATGTCAAGGAACACCCATCAACACACCGAGCAGTTGTGCACAGCTGTTGATGCGAATTTTCGAAACTGTTGAGTTTTTTTGGCATTGAATACACAAACAGATCAACTCTGTTTAAAACAATGCAGGTTGTTAGAAGTTCCATCTTTGTATGTTCGTGTTACTCATTGTGCTGTACCGTACCTTATGTGCTTTAAAATGGATCAGAAATGAAGTCACATTGATCTTCGTTGGTAAAATGGAAATGATTCTTCATGTTGTAAGAGCCCTACCTGGGTACAAAGGCCCAGCATCTGCACTGTCTGCTGCTATTGTTGTGCCTCTTTTCTCTCAAGGCATTACGTTCTGCTCCGAGTCAGTTCTGCCACAGAAAAGCAGCATCCTCAGTGGTGAGTTCAAGTACAACCAGGAGGATTGTTGACATTTTTGTATACAACTTTGGGTGAAAAAACATATTAATATTTTTGGGAGAAAAAAACTGTTCCTGAAAATGTTTTGATATCTGCGTCAGGGTTGGCCTGGTGGAGTCTAACATCAGACATCTGGTGGGAATCCTGGAGACTAATGAAAATGTTAACCTGGCTCAAGTCCATGTCCAGCCCTTCCACGAACACAGGATGGACATTAACAAGTAAGGATGTGGTTTTATGAGTGTATATGACCTGTTTCTATCCTGTGCACTTACTCTCATTGAGGAAGCACAAGGCCTTCCCTGACCTGGGTTCCTCATTGACTTCTGTTTCAGAGATGGAGTAGGCACATCGTGGGTTATTGGACTGTTTATGGCCTCAGATACAGACAGGTCTAAAAAGCAGAAAATAGACCTGACTTCAGATCTCCTTTTATTCACTGACACTAGTATGTTGGTTTCCCTCTGGGCCTCCTCCTAAATTTACTAGAAATGGAGCAATGATGTGTAAAATGACGATATTCTTATTTTGCTGCTGCAGTGTACATCCAGGCAAAGTGGAGTCAGTGTCCATGACAAAAGCGTTCACATTCAACAAACCCACCTTACCGGCCAGGATTTCACAAGCCACAAAGAGACCTCGTTCTCCAAATCCAGAGACGTCTTCTAAGAAGTTAAAACGTGATGATAGTAAGAAGCTGCTCTGCCCTCTTAGCAATAGTCTGAACCTCAAGAGACGCAGCACTCCTGAGCTTGAGGAACGCTCCTAAAAATTCAAATCTGACCTGGTATGCTACGCTTTCCTGAAGTGCTCAGCTTGCAGTTAGATAACACTTAGAACAAGTGGAAGTATTCATATGCCTGTTCCTTCTGTCAGAGTGAGCCTCCTGACCAGCTCTCTGATCAACCTTCTGCACCAACTAAGCCTGTGACTTTTGTGAAAAGCGCCATCAAACTACATCTCCTCAGGTACAGCACACAGTTCTGAGTAGAAACCACTCCTGAGCTCCCTCTGGCTGCACACACACCTTTACTGTCCCCTATCTGCTCATGCCCTCTGTATGACACACACAGCAGCACACATGTTGAAAGGATCCATAGAAAGTGTGTTGCAGGGTAGACTGACAGAGCTCACTGTGACATACCTTTTCACCACAAGAGGGCAGTAAAGTTTGTCCACTCAACTGTAGAACTTTATTATCATTGCTCGGAAGCAATGAAACACAGTTCAGCAGCTCTCGGTTTTTCTGGTCTGCTCTTGAACTGGTTCATTTACATAAAGACTCAGTAAAAGAAACTGACAGTGTTGTTGTTCCGTGGGTTCATTCTTCTTAACAATCCTACTTTCCATTGTTTCTCTTCCAGGTGTAACTGACAGATAAACTTCCATTGTTTTTCTTTTTTTCAAAGTGAATGTGAATGTAAAAAAAAATGTGAAGCTTTTCTTTACAAATAAAAATTACTGGTTGTTGGTTGACTAAAACCATGAGTGTTTTTAGATGTCTCAGTCATAGAAATCCACAAACATTATCATCTAGTACATTACACCTCCACAGAAAACCGGCCACAGAGTGACAAGGTAGATGCCAGAAATGTCCTATCTAAACCACAGTCACAGTCACAAAGCAGTCCCTCTACGATTGGATGCTCATGTCCACATGAAATCCGAATGGTCACATTTAAACAGTGGATTTGCTGGGAATCTGCGGTTGGCGACGTCTTGAACGAATCCTCTCCAGGAGCGGATTTAGGTTCCACCGGTACCCTGAAAGATTAGATGGCAGCTCAGTGATGGGTTACCAGTAAGAGACAGCACATGTATAGGTTGTGTGTGTGTGTGATTGTGTGTGTGTGTGTGTGTGTGTGTGTGGTCGTACCAGGAGTCTGGTCATGGGGCTGTGGTTTAACCATTTGATTCCCAGGGTCCTCCTCTCTGAGTACACCAAGATCTGACCTCCATTGTCTCCAGTTCATTTCCTCCACCCTGAAGTTCAGTAACATATCACAAGGAGGACTAGAAATGCTTGACATGATCATATCTTAATGAAGTGATAATACAGGATTTAAAGGGCCAGTTCACCTAAATAAAAAAAAAAGAAACTATTCCCATGGTGGTGTTCAGCATATTTTGTTACCACCACTGTACAATGGAGCTGAACAGAGTTTAGTTTGTGGTGCAAACAAAGCATCAATTAATATTTAAAACCTCAGCAGTAGAGTGTCATCTTGAGATCTGGATTATCTGATGCCTTCGCTGTTAAAGAGTAACTACTGCTAGATAACACTGTCATACAGTTACTGTTACACAGTTCCATTTCACAAAGCACAACATAAAACTGAAACCCTCAGCGTGGTTACACAAGACTAAAGGGCAGTGTTAAAACCCTGCTGTTACCTGAGTGAACTGACCCTCTTAAAGAGGTTGAGTGTGCTCACTGTTACTGGGTGATTTTTCCTGTGCCTTTAACTTAAACTGAATATAAAGTTAAAGTACAAAATATTCCTAAAGTATCAAAAAGTATAAGCTGTTGGTCACTGTGATGTGATATCATGAATTATGTAGCATAACGAAGGTGCTGACCCAGGTCTATGACATTGTCTTTAATGATTTTACATACAGTTTTCTTTTCTAATTTGTTTTTTTCTCATAATGAAATGTTGGAGAGTTTGATTAATTGACCAGTTTGGGTCTAAAACTAATGTAAATCAACAATGCAAGAGGTCCAGAGCGGTCATGTCTTTTTGGTGGAGCTGTTCACACCCATATCATCTTTAGAATACTAATCTTCTAACTGGTAACTACAGCTTACATGTACATGAAGTAAAGGTAAAATAAATTTACCATATTTCCCTCTGATATATAGTGGAGTACCAAGTGGTGTACAACAGAAATAGTGAAGTACAAGCACATAATTTAAATAAATGAACTTCATTATACCTGAAAAATCTCCGAGACTCATCCTTTCCTTCTCCCAGACACACCATCTTTGACACTCCTGAGTACAGCTTACTTCTCAGGCACCTGGGCAGAGTCCTTTCCATGTCCAAAATTGTAAAGGCTCTCTGAGGATGTGCAACAAAATGATAGTGGATTACACAAAATGTTTATTATGTTTACACATAATCTAGAAACTCTGCTCTGGCCTAACCCCAACATGAATGATATCCAGTTCCATTTACAAACATCTTTAAGAAAACCCTGATTCTACAGAAGACCAGTTTACAGACCGTAGCATCTTCCCACCTGCAGGTTCCAGATGTTTTCACTCTCCTCTGAGATTCTTTCGACTGTGTTTCCCATCAGAGCTATGAGCATGTTGAGCAGCAGGATGTAAGTGAGAACTATGTACAATATGAGCAGGATGTAGAAAACTTCCTTATATTGAACGTGGTCGGTGAACTCCAGATCTCCCATTCCAATAGTGAACTTGAACAGCTCCAGTGTTGTAAAACGAATGTCATTGTAACTTGGTTTCTTGCACTTGAATGTGTCGGCAGCAAAGCTCCTTCCATGTGCCGGTGTGCCATCGGCCAGAGTTGGAGCAGAGTCTTCTATGAGTGCAACAATAGCTGTGGATAAGAAGAAAAGTTTAACCACAAGACTTTACTTTGAAAAAAACATTAAACCTTAATTCCGCATCTGCTTAAATTTCTAAATTTGGAGTCCATGTGAGTCTTACATGCAGAAAATCCAAAGAGCAGGACACTGTAGACACATAAGAAGTGTAACAGATCGCCCAGGATCATCTGAAAAGACACACAGACTTAAAACCAGGTGGCCCGTACTGAGACTTCACGTAACTATAAAACTGACTGAAATCTTACTCTTTGCATCATGACACCGTACATCCCCAGTTGTTTAGAGCCTCTTGAATAGTAAAGCACGTTGATCCAGGCAAGAGCCAGTGACAGCACAAGGAGTCCAACATATTCTCTCCGTCCACAGAAGTACAATAATGCACAGATCAGAAGCAGCGCTGCCTGCAGAAAACTACAAACAAACCAGGTGTGGTGGTAACAAAGCACTGATATGATGCTGATATGACTGGCTGATGCTCGTCTTCACAAGAGACGGTGGCACTTACAACAGGATGTCACAGAATCCATCAGTGTAGAGAGACTTGAAGGTTGGGGGGTTCCTCTTAAAAATATATATCTATGGATTTAGAAATTGAGACAAAAGGGAAATTGAAAGTAGTTTGAAATGAAATGTGTCACTTTTTCTGCTAATTATTGGACCAGATTCTGGTCTTACCGCCTTGTAGAGGAACCACACGGCTCCAAGGACACTGATGAGCTCACCGATGCAGCGAAAGCAGTCAGCAGGGGTGTTTTCAATGGGAAACGGCGGCTGCAGGTGAAAAGGTTAGGCATCCTTAGGCCAAAACAAAGACTGCTGTGTTTTGAGTTGGACGATGGTTTAGTTGGGTCTTACCTGCCCTTCCTTTCTGTAGAAGGCCACTGTGGTGAAGATGATCAGGTATGTCAGGTACACCAAGAAATTCACCAAGAATAATTTGGAAGCAAACCGGTCCCATTTATCCTGGAGTAGACTGCGCAGAGGCTCTATCTGGAGCATCTCAGCACGATTCTGGGGTAATGTTCAAGAACAGTTTTCACATCGAAAACACTCAACAACAAAAACAAAAAGATGATTATTGCAATTGTGTTTTTGGGATCTGTAAATTCAAATGAGGTCAAAGTAAAGACTCTAACCGGAATTTCGCTCCCACAGACGACTATCTCCAACACAGAGTTGTCTTCATTGGTGTCGATGGAACTCATATCGTAAAGTGAGGAGTGAACAGGTCCGTAGACCCACTCTGGTAACTTCCTGGACAGGGGCCTCATCTCCTCCTCTGCAAATTCCCGGTGCAGAACGTGCCTGAACAGCTGGGCAGCCACAGATCAGACAGGAGAAAGTTATCTCATGTTACAATAGATGTGTCTTCTCATGACTTGAACACATATAGCAGATTTTCCACGCACAGTTAACCCACATGCATGTTAATGTTTCCCAAACTTCATGTTACAGGCCAACACACCCAAGTTAAATAGAGCTGTTGCACATCACTAACAAAGCTTCTCTGGAGAGACACTCAGCCAGTCAAATAAAAACAGACCCACCCCGATCTTTCCGAGCTTGGCTGCTAACTTCAGAGGAGTCAGCCCCTGATTGTTTTCAATAGCTTCCAGCTTGACCTTTGTTGTTTTCTCCAGTTTGTTGTGCAGAATGAGGATCTCATTATACAGCCTCGCAACCATGTCGGTGTTTTCTTGTGTGTTGTCGGCTATGACCACCAAGGTGTGCAAGACAGTGTTTCCTTGTGAGTCTTTGTCAGTCAAGTCAGCTCTTCTGTAAGGGTTCTCCATCAGGAAAGATACAACATCAGGCTGGTTAGTGCAGGCGGCCAGAGACAGAGGAAGTTCTCCTGTTGAAAACAAGCAATCTTGACTTTATTGACAAGATCTGGACATTTGCAACTGAGGTAGAAAATCTAGCTTCAGATTTTTAGGATGTAATTACCCACCAAAATAAAAGCCCGTTCCTGCATTATGCTGGAAGAACTTCCCATTGGCTTTAGCCTGCACATCTGCTCCTTTCTGGACCAGCAGTTTCACATGGTCGAAGCTCCGTCTTTCAATGGCCACATGCAAGGCTGTCTGACCTGTGGAGAGAGGTTTGTTGACTTCCTGAGTGCCCTGGTGTTAGCACCCACACGTACATGTGACATCTCATCTATTACTCATGACTCTCTGTTTCATGTCACCTACCTTTGTAGCAAAAGTCGTTGTAAGAAGCGTTGATTAAATTTTCTAAGTCTCCGGTTTTCTGGGCTATGTCAAGCAGAACCTCAACGGTGTCATTTTTTCCATCTTTTAGATTCAGCAGAGCTTTCAGGAGTGCCGTCTTCCCATTTGTTTCATCTGCAAGTGGGACACAAATGTCCCTTGACTAGTCACATCAATGAGGTGAACAGGGGTTTTATGAACCAAATGACACAATTCACATTCAGCTTCATCGGATTTAGTATCTTTTTAAAATATTTCAGGTACTACCAGTAACAGAGGTTTTGCAACAGGGCAAGTTACCCAGGCAATATAGGGCCCTGAGCTGGAAGGGGGTCCCCAGAGACAACTGACATTGGTCCATATCAATGATAAAATGATGTTGCCAGTGGGTGTGTACACAGAACATTGTGCATAGTATGCAAAATTGAATCATCAATGGTTTGGGATTTTTGGATTAGTTAACAGTTAATGTTTCCCAAGGTGCCTCTTGACTGGGGCCTCCAGATTGTCTAGGAAAGCCTCTGACCAGTAAGATCTTTATTTTGATTAACTGTATTGACTGATTCCCATGACTGGTTCACTGATGCCTTTCTCCACAAGCTGATTCAGAACTCATCCGACCAGTCTTGTTTTTGTGAGATCAAACTGCATTTCATGGTGGCACCAAAACAAACTAACATGGACCCAGATCACAGGAAGATAAAAGTGTGTCTTTCCACTTGCCTGTGAATTCAGGGCTTGTAAGGTGCTTATCATTAACCTGCAGGTAGTGGAGCAGGCCCTGCAGCTGACTTGTGTCCCCCTGGGAAGCTGCTTCAAACACTCTCTCCCTGGTGAATGCCTCAATGTAAGTATTGTCAACATTGGAACTCTTTTGTCTGAAATGAAAAAAAAAACATACAAGATAAAATACATTGTGCAGCTCGAGGCTTTAAATACTTAAGTTGCATTACCAGTCATTTTTATAATGATGTGCAAACATCACTTGAATGTAATGTTTGTTTGTAAAGAATCCAGTCTGTGAGCAAATGAGGGCTGTAAACAAAGATGTGTGTTTTACCAGAAATCCCCCCACACCTCATCTGACACTCTTAATCTCTTAAGACTAAAATACAATCTTTACCTTCAAAATAACCACACTGATTTCTATGGGGATGACTCTAGCAGACAGTAGATATTATTAAATAATTAATAACCATGAGCATAATCCACATGGGAAATCAAACACCAGCTCCTTCACACTAAGGCCCATTACCTCGACATTAAAATGTTGGTGTCCATCGGTGCGGGGATGATCTCTGAGTTGTCATTTCCAAGCAGCCAATCCAGACTATTCCCCTCCTCTTCTTTGGCTTTTTCAGATTCCTCTTTGTCTTGTGGGCGTCCGTTTTCCATCTTATTTGCTGTTAATAACTTAAGTCTTAATCTTGTACAGTTGGACCGTTTGTTTGCTTCCTCAAGTGGCTCATCAGGTATGATGAGCCTCAGCTGCACAGGTGTAGAATTGCAGCTCAGGTCAGGAGTAGCACTGAGGTGGTTATGGTGCTGGTTACCTTAGTCACGCTCCTCCTCCTCCCTAGAGAACAGGTCTGTTGTTTACCGAACAGCAGCTTTTTTGTACAAACAAAGAACAGGCTGGGCTGAAACCACAGCACATCCGCTGGACGGTGATTCAGAGTGAATGCTGATTCAGGTTACCTGTGATCCAAATCTTTATTAAACACTTATTTGCTCACATCCTCTCACCTTTTACGATAGTTTGACACATGACCATTGCTGATGATTAACCACATTTAATGTTTTGGTTCAAAACAGTGGTCTGAGCAGCTGTAATGTCTCACTGTCACTGTGATTATCAGTCAGAACAATTCAAGTGAAATGGTTTTGACAAAAAATATCATTATCTATTGTACTGATTTGTGTTGTGTGTGTGAATGCCTAATAAGAAAACCGGTTGCTCACTGCTTCTTAGTTAGTGACTCTTTACTGTAGTTGAATCTGATTTTGTAGGAACTAGTTTAGAAGCCAATCACTTACACAAGTGTGAGGCGAAACTTGAACCTTTCTCCTGAGTTTACTTCCCTTAGTTAAACATCTGTAACAAAAATGTTTCCTTCTTCATAGATTCAGGACAGAGAGAAGATGTCATTTTAAGCCATGTCTTGCACAGTCATCTTCTTAAATGCAGGTGTGTTGGAAAGAGTCTCCTCAGTTTTGAAAAGATCCAAGATATTACTCTTGCTTAGTATCACAACTTATTGATCACCCTAATGTTTCAGTCTCTCTAAACCTTGGTCAAAAGTATTTAAAAGTAGTTTAAGAGTTCTGAACAATGATCTGAAATAGATAAAGCTCGAGCCAACTCATGTGCTGAGGTGTAGTACTATCATATGTCTATAAAGTCTTTTAACTGAGAGCATGATGACATCCCATTGCATTGCTGTGTCAATCCTGCCAACTGTCACCTCCAAAACCTGTCTGTGTGTCCCAATACGTTCATATATGTATACTGTGTCATCATCGTTGGTTGTTGTGACTGTGTGTTTTATGCACTTGTGTTGTTATCTTGGGAGTCTGCTGACATGTTAGCAACTACCAAGTTAGCTTTGTGCTGGTTTTCTTTAAGGCATGTCAAATATGTTTGTATTGAATGTTGTTCACTTATAGAATATAATAGTGATGTGGAGAGAGGGCATTGTTGTCTCCTTTCCCCCGTCTTAATCCCACCCTTAGTTTTTATGTTTGGTCATCTTGTAGCAGCATTCACTTATCATGCTCCTCATCTGTGGAACAAACTCCTGCACATCTGAGGTCTGCTCAAACTGTCCATTTGTTTAAATCAGGGTTGAAAACATGATCATTTGCTGCAGCTTTTACTCAAATTCAATGCATCATTTCAATCCTTCTAATTGTTAACTATTTATTATTGTCTTTTATTAATTTTTTCTTTTAAATGTATTTCACTGTTTATGATTTTAATGTATTTCAATGCCTGTGTAAAGCACTTTGAATTGCCTGGTGTGCTGTACAAATAGCTAAGTTTGCTTCTCCTTGCTGAGTAAGACAACCAGACAGTGACAAACAGAGACAGTGAAGGACAGAGACTGAGGAGGCACAGGATCTGAGGGAGGCCACCACTTATAGCTCCTGGATATAACAAGTTTACGGTTTGATGATTAATTTTAATTGTTTTAATTGTCTTAATGGCTTTAATCGATTTTAATTGCTTTAAATGTTTTCTTTTACTGTCCTACGTTGTATGGCTTTGCCTGTCTGAAATGGACACTTTTTCTTTTTTTTAACTGCAGATAAGTTTACCTATAGCTACAACAAAGTAACCTGAACCTGAGGACTAAAGCCAGGGACAAAGCCCAACGTTACTCCACAAGTTTTCAGTTTCACTGCCTAGAGCACATCCCCCACTGACTGGCTCATGTATTCACACACGTCGCTCTATTGCAGGAAAAGACAGGGATGATGGTTCAGAAAGTTAAACACATTTACGAGACATAGTAGTGATCTGATATACATTGCATTGACTGCAATAAAGTTCATCATGAGAGTTTCTCTCATTAAACACATCTGTCCAACCAAACAGTATGAGGCCACAACTGATGCAAACCTCCAAGATTTACAGGAAATATTTCTTACCTTCACTCCTGGTATCCCAAAACAGTCAATCAGTCAGCAACAGTCATCCAGGTCTCCAATTGTTAGATAATCCACCGATGTTTACCCCATGACATCCCTCGCTGTCACTGTGTTTCATCCAAGTGTGCAAAAAAGTTTTTTGCATGCTTTGGCTTCACATGTCCTGACATGAGAAGCTGGTATGAGGAGGCAGTGGAGCATGTCTGGACCCATACCAATAAACTGGACTTGTTCCAAAAGTAAATTATTTTCACATATAATATGTTTGGAGCAGGAGCCATTTTTCTAGTTACAAGGAACTGCGAGCTTCCTGGGAAAAATCATGAATGTGTCATGAATCATGAATATATATATATATATATTTATATATTCTAATTTTACAAATGTGAACAACATATAATAATAA
>OMNW01035218.1:0-19559 GCA_900303245.1 Selene dorsalis | reverse complement strand
TCTAGTCTTAAAACTTTCCTCTATGACAGAGCTTTTAGTTAGGGCTGGCTCAGGTAGTCCTGAACCACTTTATAGCTACGCTGCTGTAGGCTTAAACCGCTGGGGGACACATCAGGTTACATGGAGCCCTATCCTATCCTCTCCTCCTCCTCCCCCCTCCCTCCTTTCCACTCCTCCTCCATCCTCTCCTCTCCTTCTCCTCTCATGCATTTTGAACTGTCATTATTTGTTGCACCTCGTAGTTTGGCCTTGGTGTTTCGCACTCTCTGTGTGTTTCCACAGATCTCTCCAGAGCTCCATCTCTCTGCACCAACCGACTCCTGCATCACCTCTTTCTCCTGCTGTTGAACCAGCCTGCCCTCCCTGCTTGTGACCCAGTCTGCCATCCAATAGTCCCATTACGCTGGCCTCCCTGCGTCCTTCATTTTTTGTTAACCAACTGATTCCGTTTCAATGTTTTCCCATACTCTGTGTTGTCAACTGTTTTCCTGTCTGTATACAACATATATTGCACGTCTGCCCGTCCTGGGTGAGGGATCCCTCCTCTGTTGCTCACCCTGAGGTTTCTCCAATTTTTTCCCTGTTAAAGGGTTTTCTTGGGAGTTTTTCCTCAGTCGATGTGAGGGTCTAAGGGCAGAGGATGTTGTAATGATGCTGTGTAAAGCCCTTTGAGACAAACTGTTTGTAAAAATGGGCTATACAAATAAAATTGTCTTTCCTTGCCTTGCCTAATGAAAAAAGAAGTGGCATACCTGTTAGAGAATGGTTTTGCCAAGCCTAGCAGTAGCCCTTGCAGCTCCCCATGTCTCCTGGTTCCCAAGCTTGGTTCTGCACGGACTATCATAAAGTTAATGCTGTGACTGTGCCAGATTATTTAGAGGATTGCATCGACAGCATTGGACCCACTTCCTTCATCACAGAGCTGGACCTGCTTAAAGCGTACTGGCAAGTTCCACTGACCCCCAGAGCTGCTGACATATCTGCCTTTGTGACACCAGACAATTTTTTACAGTACACGGTAATGGCTTTTGGTATGAGGAATCGGCTTCACATTGGGGGGCTCAGTTTTTGTTGCATTGTTTCTGAAGCCCTTGTTTGGGCCCAATAAACCTCTTCAACCCTCTCCATTTTTCCTCCCTCCTTTGTTGGTTGTCTTATGATGCGTCTCTTGTCCCCTGGACTACAACACGGGACGTAACAACCCCAAATACTTCCTCTGTCATGTTATAGCCCCTATGTAGTGTCACAACGCTATGAACTGTGGAAAATTGCCTCAGGCAAAGTCTGCAGAGCTGTGGACTGTCAGAAAAACTTCATTAAAGGTTCAATAATGTCTGAGATCCCTCACACATTTGACGATTTCATAGAGGGCCAGCCCTCTCACACTTTGCAGGAACATGCCTCAAAGTCTGTGAGTGAGGACACTGAGATTGCACTAGGGTAATGTAGAGAAACATCCAAAGACAAAAAATACAAAAATGTTTGGTCTGCCAAAAGCAGATACAAGGGTGTGGTCTGTCATAAGCAAATTAAAATGCATCTGCAATCTCTTTACAATTTACAACCTCTTTACAATAGGATCCATAACCACATCCACATTTAGATGTTATTTAAAATTTGGAGCCCACAGCTGATGAGAGTTTTTCCAGTGACACAAGACAGACTCTGCAGACTGAGGAGGTGCATGTGAAGCAATCTGCCAAAGAAAGGGTGGAAGACCAGAGCTTTTCTGTAGGACTTAATGAGAGATGAGTTTCAAGTGTGTCAGGCTGGAATCATCAGAACACAGGCTGAAGTCACAGCAGGACCATTACACACATTTCCTATTGTTAAACTGCACCCAGCTTGGCCACTCTGCCCTTTGTGACCTTATGCCCATTTTAATTTTTTTTTTTTTTTTTTTTAACATATAAACAGCTGACAAAAAAGCCCCAATGTTACTGTCCTGCACTGTGTGCATAAACATATATTCCCAAAGTCCCATTTCTAGATTATCTCCAGACTGAGTCACTGAAACTGCCATCCTGCAAGTTACACATGAAGGTGGCACCATCGCACCAGGTAGAGGCTGCAGACTTACCGTTACTGAAATTTATTCTGGCAGAAAAGAACCTCTGGTCTTATCAACTGCTTATCCTCTAATTGTATCAGCTGGTATCGGTTTAATTAGTCTTCTTTAATAATATATGTATTTAAACTTGACTTTTTCCACCAAACTTAAGTCACTACTCTTATGTACAGCTAGGTTTTGTCATTTCACTGTAATGACTTTTGGTACAGTAAATACAATAAAGGTTTCCTTCGTGTTTTCGGTGTTATTTTGTCACTATCGTATGAGAAAATGAGCATCACACCAGCATAAAGAGGTGCAGGTCCTCTATATTTCCACTTGATGGCAGCAGCGGGCTGACAACAGCATACAGACAAATTTTCCTGTTACATAATTTGGCAAATGTTTTCTACCAATCAGATAAAACCCTAACACTGCTACATATTTAGAGCAAATATGTGATTCCATCTTGTTTTTTGCACCGGTTAAGCTGCCTCAGTAAAAGGCTTTTCAAGTCACATTTATCAGCGCACTATGACACAGTGAGAGACTGACGTTTACATGTGTGTTTAATGTGCCCAACCAGCTGTTGGGATTATACATTTAGAGAGCAGAGCAGGAGGACTGCAGAGAAATCTGTGTGAATCTAGCAGCCTCAGCTCTCCTTCACAGAGTCTGTCACCTTAAATAAACCCGACAACATTCCCTGGGTGTGATTCAACTGCTATCAGACGATTCTATGTAATAATGCCATCTTTTGTGTATGTGGGTGTGTTTGAGGCCTGTTCTTTAGGTCTAACAGTCAAGTTTACACCTGTCTTGTGGTAATCTGCAAAACACACTTTAACTGCCCAAAGACTTCAAAGATCACCCAGAAGTGACACATACTGCTAGAGTTGCAGCAGATGTACAGTTCTTATCTGTCAGACAGGTTTAGGTGTGTGTGTGTGTGTGTGTGTGTGTATGTGTGTGTGTGTGTGTGTGTGTGTGTGTGTGTGTGTGTGTGCGTGTGTGTGTGTGTGTGTGTGTGTGTGTCTACCCTGAGCCTCTTGTTAGCACCAGTTTGTATTTCTCATGGATCAGTCATCCTGATAAGTGTAATTATTATTTCTGAGGTCCTGGGTGTCCTAGGGTTAGGGGAGCACTGGGTCAATTCCCTCTGACCTGAGGGTCATTTTGTTCTGTTCTGGGAATGGTCAACCAGCAATGATGAACTTCTTGCATCATCTCACCTGTGCATGAGGCTACATTTAGTTTGCCTTTCATAATGGACAAGAGAGAGGAATGTTTATCCAGTAATGACAATTTTCACACAAGTAAAGACAATCCAAAGAAGAAGAAGGAGATGTTTTCATTTGGTGGTCAGTCATAAGTGTTTGTATTTTGTGGTCTGGATAATTTTCGTCCTACATGAACTAAGTGAACAAATTTAAAACTGATAGATTCAGCTCAACCTGAATTACTGTCCAGTCTATCCACAGTTTGAGATTAGGGATTGGGTTCAGATTAGGCTGTCAGCGATGAATGGAAGGAAGCACAATATCCTGCTGCATGTGCAAGCGCGTGCATGTGTGTACATGCGTGTGAACTGGTCTGGAGGGCTCGGTGTTGATGTTGATCATAACAGCACTTGACAGCTCCCAGAACAAAATGCCCCAGTTGCCAGAGGGAGTGGGCCCTCAACTACACACAGATACTTTATTTATAGGTGAAGAAGATCAGAAGGGGACAGGTTCACAAGGTCAGCAGGCAACACTTCACTGTTTGTTTTTTTGCATTGCTGAATGGCACTACAGACAAACCAAATAGGAAAGAGCACATTCTTTGAAGCAGGCCTCTGAGGGATACGGAGAAGCTTGGTGCAATTTTTTTTAGTTTTTTTTAGTTGAATACCTCCAAGTGTCCACACTTGTATTATTCTTATGAATTAATGAGTCAAGTCCTGCAGAAGCATGTTTAAGGTGGTGTGAATGGTCTAATATCAAGTTTACCAAATGGTTCCATGTTGTTTAACTTGTAGGTAGAACTAAAGCAATGACCGCTTGAGTCAATCGCTTGTATCAGGGGTCAAAGCAGACAACAGTAATTATACTATCAGGTAATGCTCTGTCACTTAAGTCTTTGTCACTGGAAATCTTATTTGTTAGGTTTCAGGACTGTCCAGCCATTGCCTCCAATCAGATTTTCCACCTCATTGTGCATTGGCAAGAAATCAGACAAATCAGATTTACAGAGAGAACAATTTAAATGAGCACTGCCACATACAGCACGCTCTACAGATTTGGTTCTGGCACTGGCAAAAAAATGCAGGACAATTTTGTTGATTGCCAGTGTGTTATCTACCTTTACTGTGTTAGCATGCTAGTTAGCAGGATTGTTAGCCAGCGTAATATATTAGACTGTCTCTCTTTGATTGTCCTCCAGCCATCCATTTTTCTCACAAGGAGGCCATTCATTTGACACCACAGGCTAGTCTTGAGCTGAGATGGAGATTATGATCTGCCCCTTGTTTACGACCAATTCTTATCACATGATCAAATTACAGAATAGCAATCATGTGATGACTCCTCAGAGTCATTTCAAACTGACAACTGTAACTGTGAAAGCTCTCAAACAAGATCATAATCGAAAGAAAGAAAGAAAGAAAGAAAGAAAGAAAGAAAGAAAGAAAGAAAGAAAGAAAGAAAGCCAAATACCTGCACCTCAGAGACGTCATAAGAGGTCACCAGTCTAAAAGTACAGTTAAACTGAAATCTCCCTCAGCTCCAAGCCCATATAGGCCAAACATCAAAGCTGGAGTAATATTAGACCAGTTTACATTACATTGGATCAGATGAAACTTTAATGATGCATGTGGAGAAACTGGGTCATTCTAGCAAGCAAAAGAAGAGAAGAAGAAAAAAACAGACAGTAGAGTGGGCAATAAATCAATTACCAAGATGAACACAATGGATATAACTGAGACTAAATATCCAGTGTGTGTGTCTTGTCCCTCTAATAAAGAGCTCTTGTTGGTTCACTAGGACACATTTTACCATTGTGGTGGGTGTAGGTAACCATTCTATTGCAGGGCAAGTAAAGACATGTGGATATGTAAAGGTCTCAACACATTATGCATATCTCTTTTACAAGATTACAGTAATTTGAAAAGCTGTTAATGTCATCCCCATATTTCTCTTCATTCATGGATGAAGGCAGTGAGTTTGATATACAAGTTGTTTATTGCACCATACAAAGCTGTACTGTGCAGTCTAGGATTCTCAAAAGATCTCATGCATCTCATAGTCTTACTTTTTTGCAGAGGTTTCAAACCTTGGTCCAGTGCAGGGCTCCAATTTATAAGCCCCCTTTGAGCTGCAGGAAGGAATAAATGTTGCACCTATTCCACCTCACTGATCTGTATAAAAGACACAAACATGTGTATGGATCATTCTTCTTCCATCTTTATGCCTGAAGCCAGGATAGACAAATGAATGTGTGTGTAGAAGGACTAATGTAGATGCTGTTGTGTCAAACATCATGTCTTTAATTTCAGAACATAGGCATAGTGTCTAAAAGCAACACCATGTAGTTTCTCGTCCTTAAAATAATGTTTCTAAACTCATTCAAGTGGTAGAAAAGCAGTTAATAGGATGAATTGTGCCGCTGCTGCAGCCTGAGCAGGGTTGCACCAGCTGCATCTTCGCTCTGCAACTTTACGGGTAGGACACGGTTAGAGAATGAAGTGGGGATGTGGGTTGTTGTTGAGGATCCTTGGAATGTGAGGGGAAAAGCTGAGGAACTTGCACAGGTAGTGGAGGCCCCAGGAATCCAGGACTTACTGCTAGGTTGTACCATAGGCTATTGCTGTGGTCCTGTGCTTCAAGGGCATGTGCCTAATTCCATCCGTTCTCTATACACCACACTGAATAGAGGTCTCAATGGGCTTCAGTTGAAACCCGGACCTGACCCGATCCGAGTCAGTTGTATATGTTGTCAAACCAGCGCGTCTGGTCAGACTGGGTTCAGGCTGAAAATATATAGGATGACTCGGGTTGGCTTCCTTTTTTTTGACCTGGTCCAGGTCAACAATATATACAATTGACTTGGATCGGGTCGGGTCTACTGGGTCTACAAAGCACTAAATGGTCTTGCACCAAAATATATTCTAGATTTATTAAATCCATATGAAGCATCCAGACCCCTCAGATCATCTGGGACAGGTCTACTGTGTGTTCCCAGAACCAGAACCAAACAAAGTGAAGCAGCATTCAGTTATTATGCTCCTCATCTGTGGAACAGTCTGCCTGCACCTGAGGTCTGCGCAAACTGTCAATTCATTTAAGTAAGGGTTAAAAACTCAGTGCATCATTTTAATGATTTTAATAATTCTAATTGTCTAAATCTATTATTGTCTTTCACTGTCCTATTTCTTTCTTTTCCTTTGATTTTGATGTATTTCTATGCCTCTGTAAAGCACTTTGAATTATACAAACAACATGTTGAACATGTTGAAAGTGAAAAGGATAAAGGATTATCAAAGTACAGAAAATCCATGTCTGCACCATGTTAGATTGAAATCCATCCAACAGACCAGGTCACTGGGATTCATCCTCTGAGGACCAGGAATGTCTGTACAAAATTCATACCAAACTATCTACATTTTGTTTTCAGTTGATAAGCACTACTTTGGACATGAGTTTATCCTCTACAGATCTGCTTAAAATGTCATTGCCATTCATTCAATAATCTTCAAGATAATTTAGTGAAAGACAACTTAACTTTCTTGTTGAGGCAGAGGAAAAGAAAACTTTAAGAACTGTAAATGAATATAAGTTTTAATCAATGTGTGTTTCTGATAAATAGCTCTCTAGCTTCCTCTTCAAGGAAGATATATGGTATCCCTAACAGTCTGTGATGTAAAAATAACAGTGTGACCAGTATGCAAATCATGTATTATGTATTATGAACTTATTTACTCTGTAACACTCATGTGACCTTGAAAGGGGTATACACATTGTTCTAAACAGGTTCTGCATTTTTCCCTCATACAACAAAAAGGTTCATATATACAGCTGTCATTTGGCTTGCTCTGTGTGATCTCCCCAAGGTTTACCCAATGCTATGAATGAAGATTGTGTGTGCGTGTGTGCGTGTGTGTGTGGAGGTGACCTGAAATTAAAAAAATCTACTTCAATACACATTATCATGGGTCAACATTGTGACCTGATTTTTTTTTGTGTCCATATGGTTAAGTCAATCTTAAAAGGGATTAAAATTGGAATTAAATGTATTATTTACTTGCACACATTCTTCTTTAGGGACCCTATATAAAAAAAACCCTATATAAAATTTCTTCAGTAGTATCAGTAGTTTATGATGCTAATTAAAAAACACTTTTTGTACTTGTATGGTAGTTTCCAGTAATTCCTTGAAAGGAGAAATATTACTCAAACATTAAAATTTACATCTATAAAATATACTTATTTACATTTCTGCTATTTCATTGCTAATATATAATACATAAAACTAAAATTATCAAACTAGATTAATAAAATAACTAGACATCATGGTTACATCATCACAGTTGCTCAGGCATTCTGGTGGCAGAAAAACACCAGAAATATACTGTGTATCCACGGAGGTAGATGGAGAAATCAGAGAGAACAGAGAGAGAGAAAAGAAGAGGAAAGTGTCTTGTTGTGCTGTTGGTTGTCAGTTACAGCAGAAGAAATTAGTTCATTGATGTCAGATGTTCATTTTGTACAAACTGAAATAACATTAAAAAAAAATTCACTGTTAATTTCTTCAACAAACAACAGTGTTTGACTGTAGAAGGAAGGTGATCAGGCTGTGTATCTTCTTTTTATGAAAAAAACACCAGTTGACACAACCCAATGTCAGGTGGAGTCACTGGTATTTTTTCATAAAAATATGACATATGATATACAGGAAAATAAATCTATTTATAAATGCTGTTCCCTTCTGCAATGTGACACTATGTTTCTTGACAAATTTTACATAATTTGTCACATTGTTCAGAAGAAAAGCGGTGGTTTTAGGATATGTCCTACTCAGTGTTGACCGAATGCATTAAAATTCAAACACACCAACACAGCAAAAATAAATCTGTTTCAATTTAATGTTTTCAGAAGAAAGTATATATTTTAATAACTACACTTAAATCCAGTGTAGGTGGATCAAATATTGAATATTTATCATTCTTTTGTGGTTACACCATTGCACATTTTCAGGGACAGTCTTACTTTTTAAAAAATTGTTCAAATGTCATTTCAACTGATACAAAACAAACATGAATACAAAATGTGCATTTTAACAAATATGATGCTTTTAAAACAAATTTTAAAAGATATTTCTGAATTGCTCATCTTGCCAACCCTTATTTATCACTGATCCTTATATAGGATTTAATCCTCCATCAGTCCATCATAGGCAGTGAGGCATTATGTTGAGCTATTTTCCTGTTGTAGCTGTGATGAGAAATGTGTCAGCTACTAAAAACCATCAACAGTCAGTTGTTGGTGTCAGTTCCTGATATTCAAAGAGCACAGGCCTCTTTTGCACTGACAGGTAGGAATGCATGGTAGGAGAGGTAAAGCAAGGAGAAGACTTACTAATAGTTACCTCAGTAGTTTATATATGTAATTTAAACATGTCGACATGGAACTCTGTACTTTTAGTTTTTTTTATATCGCACACATACTGTAATTTAATCACAAAATGCTCTACAAGAGAAGACAAGATAGATATGAACACAAAATCACTCCAGAAGTGCTCTGCTTTTAATAAAAATAGCATAGCATGCAAGAATACTGTGGGATTTCAGCCCTCTCCTATCATCTGCATTTAACCAAAGTACAATTTTTGTGTATGTTATTTATCTACTGGAGCTAAACTTTCTTAGGGTGGTAGATAATTTGACAGAGTTAGGTGTTGACGGCTCAAACATCAACTCTGCATCAACTGCAGTAGAGAAAGCCTTGCAGCTTTGGCCCTTTCACACACTTGGAAAATGTCCAAGTCAATACAGGGAAGAAAAGGTGATATAAGGTAAGTGAGCAGGCCCACACCAAGTGATCAGTGCCATTCAAGGTAACATATGCAGCACAGGGATTTTCACAGATCACTGCTGGAAGACTTTGAAACCTTAAGCTAATAATTTACCTGCCAGATGCGTATCTGCTATAGCAGTACTTACAGACATAGATTAATGCTTTCATGATCGTTATGTATCACCATACAAAGGTCATTAAATTAAAAACTGCATAGTAAAAGCCAGAGATGGTCAACACACAGCTTTTATTTCTCTGTTTTTTTTACAAGGACAAAACTTAGATGTTTTTTTTTTTTTTTACTATTCCTAATGCATTTTATTATTAAATGCAATTAAAAGCAATAATGGTAAAATTACAATATAATACTTGCATAACAACAACAACAACAACAATAATAAAACAAGAATAATATTTTTTTTAAAAATCATAAAAAATAATATCAACAACACTCCTCCCTCTTTTTCATTTGACGTGTGGCCTCCTTGAACACAGAAGGCACACACAGTAAGTTAGAGCAGTGTTTCCTGCCTTGTCTGCATGTACCAGGCCTACTGTAAAAACAGCCAACCGCCATCGAAAAAAAAAAAACTTGGGAGTTTGTAATTAGGGCGAGGCTTATTTTGCTCGGTTCCTGTCCGTGATTCGGCTCTCTGATTCCCCACAGCGATCAGTCGGAGCGCTGCAACTTACTCTGCCGTTTTGAAGGTTTGTTTTTCGGCTCCATGTTGAAGTTTTTTTTTGCGTCCGGAGCTCCTCAGACTCTACTCTCGTAACCGCATACAGTGTTAGCGGATTCACACAGTTACTGTACACACACGCAGGCACACACACACACGCAGAAGCCCTCGCCTGATTTGCACCAGCGCGGGTCATTTCAGGTTAAACCCTGGCGCTGTGTCCCGTCCAGTTTAGCCGACGGAGATCAACGCTGGTTCCAGCTGAGGAGGAATGCACGGACACTGGGACTCCTGTTAATTTTTGGACACGAGCTTCTTCTTGCATATGCGGTATGTTTAATTTTCTTGTTATTCGTGTCAACAGCCAGTGACAACCTCTCCAGGAACTGGGTGTTTGAGATTATAGCTGGTAGGTGGGCGTAGAATTTTCACATGAACGTCCACGCTTTTGACACAGCCGCTAATGTATTTTTGATGTCCTATGCACGAGTAGTGTGTGCTGAAGTGCATTCACAATTTCCGCGATTCACCGCGGGCTGCTCGGTCGGCTGACGGTTCACACTCGGGTGAACATGACTTCGACCTTTCCAGAACTAACCGAATATTTTCGGCAATTCGGCGTCTACTGAGCCCACCGAGCAGCACTTTATCAGCGGAACATTTGAACTTCACAGATGCTAAACTCGGCTCCCTGACGCCCACGGCGGCGTCCTGTCGGAATGAGAGAGCGCGAAAAAAGTGGCTTAAATTTCAAACGAAATCATTTTTGTTGGGTTTAACCCACGCCGAATTGAACAACGGCTTACCAGAATACATTAACTAACTTCTAAATTCTTGTTGTGCGTTGCATAGTGTATCAAAAAGGGACAGCAAAGTAAATTGGTCTAAACTTGAAGTGCGTTTCTGTTGGTAGGCTACAGAAGACCAGTACCCGGACTAGCTTTTATGAGGACTTTTGTGAGGCCCCGAGTTATGGTTTTCCTCCCAGCCCGGGGCCCGGGGGCAGACATCCAGCCTCTGATGGAAATACTCATATGGCAGCGTCTGGCTCACTTTGACTTCTGCGGCCGTTTAAGATTAGTCACTTCATCGCTGTGATGTCAGCGCCGCTTTCGCTTTGGCAACACAAACTTCGCCGCGCGCGATCAGCATCTTGTATGTAAAATGTAAACAAACCAGTCTGACAGCGCGTTAGTGGCCTGAAAGGTTGGACCTGTGGACGCGGTAGTTCAGTTGTTGTTCGCTGTTGCTTAATTTGATAAAGCACATGTCGTTAACCTTCGGGGAGGGATTTGTTTGTAAGTGTAAAGTTGGCTCATTGCTCAATATTTAGAAACTGTCCTTTTTGGCCTGCCGTAGTTTCCCGTAGCATGACAGATGACATGTTACCTTTATGAACAGTATGTCAGTAGCGAAAATGATGCCTTCAAAGGCTGTCAAAAAAAAAAAAAAAAAACGCGCACGCACACAACACACACATACACACGATTGGCTTTTGCACACGCGATGTAGGTACATGAAAAGTTTTTTTTTTTTGACACATAAAAAGAAAGTGTCATATTCTTCTGCACAGGTCGTTTTTCCATAATTCAAAATGGAAGTTTCCGAGTATCCACCGAAGCAGCATGAGTTTTTAACTTATTTTATGGTATTTATCATCACCTACCTGTTTGCAACTGATTTGCAGGTGCCTGTATGAACATGTTTACCATAATGCAGTCCTCCACAGTCTTTAGGGTAGATTAAAGTACATTAGTGGATATAGCAGACTGACATCATAAACCAATGACATCACAATTTGTGGCATGGAATTATCAGTTCATTTACTTCTCTGATGCATTTGTTGAGATTATTTTCGGTTCTAGAAGGATGCCCTACCCATGTGATGACAGTTGTGAATTTTACAATAACAAGCCCCGACTCCTAAAAGGGTAGATCACACACAGTGAGTGGGTTCAGTCTGTTTGATCAAGACATCCTATTGTGAGAACTGAACTGGTGGCATTTCCTTTCCATCTTATGAGGCATTATCGCACAATCTCATGGTAAATGATTACATGTGATTGATTGAGATCAGTTCATCGAGGGGCTGAAGTTTGCAACCACTGGCATTGCCATAAAAGGTGAACATAGAAAACCTCATCAGATTTGAAGCATTTTTTTTTTCACTTGGCATAATTTAAGACCCGTGCAAGGATCCAACAAATGATTCACTACAATCCTGTTGTCAGCTCTGCAGGTTTTATCATGTGGGGCTGTAGTTTGAAGGCAGTAAATATAAAAGACCTTACACACTAATGAATAACCCACACAGGTGTTTTCACTTCTCCAGTCAGATAAGAGCTTTTCAAAGAGAGCGTGGCTGTGTGCAGACGGTTTGATTGACATTACTTTCACCCTTCTGATTTATTGCACTTACTAAGGCAGAACTTTATTTCAACGTTTTGTGAGTTGAATCAAGTAATTTGCTTTATTTAGGCACCTAATCAACAGTTTATATCAGTTTAAAGCTGTCAGCATAGTGCTGCCCCACTACAACCTGAACACGTCTAATCAGAATGATTGAATGCACAGGGCTTTAATGATCAGGGGTAAGGGTTAATTATCTGTTTGGTTCACACTACCTCAAGTATAACACTGCTGCTACTGGGCCAAACGTATTTCTGGCCTCATCTTTTGCTTTTAATCTGAGGGAGAAAACGAGTGGGGTTGACAGGTGCTTTGAAAGAAAAGTCTACATTCAGTGTTTTCTTCATGCAGGAGATTTGTGACATGTCATTCTCCACAGGTGCAGAAACAGTAGAAGCTGCTAGTGGAGCTGGTATTGTTTTCACCTTGTGAGTATAGGGATGAATTTGTTAAATTTTATATCACAGTAGAAAAGCCAGACAGCTGATTTTAAATTATCACTATAACCATAGTTAGTGTGGTTAATTTCACTTCAGAATATTCTGTTCAGGTTTCAAAAATGAAAGTGAATAAACCTGCAAAAAGGCTGATTGACGGCGAGAGGAGTTTGCCTCTGTCACATGACCACAGAGCTCCCATGCACAGCCTGGGCAGAGACGTACAGAGAGAGTGAGCTGTAGCTGCCGAGCCTCCGTGTGAGATGCATCAGTTGGCAGCTGTGTGTTTTTCAGACTGCGCTCGGTGCTGCCACAGCGGTTCTGCCTTAACAGCACCACGCTGGGCAAGTGACAGGTGTGTCTGCAGCTTCTGTGTCTGAAATATGATACAGAGTGGAGAAATAAAATAATGAAATAACTATTCCAGTCTTTAGAGTGGAAATGTAGCAGGCAAACCCAGCACCACTGGTCCCTCGTGACTTAGATGCAAGGGCGTCAGTTTATTTTGAAAAATGCTGGGGACAATAACCGTATGCTGGAGTGTGTTTTGAGGGGAGCTGGGTACAGTTGTGTTCCGTTCGTTCTGACTTTTCTAAACACCACTAGAGGTGACCCTGAATAGTCCTTGATTGGTTTCGGAGGAGTCTCATTCAACTGTTCCTCGAATTATCGCAAAATGTGGTTATTAAAAAAAGATCGTACCATTCTGACTCTATGGGGGTGCTCGCTGCTGCTACATAGAATCTCTTTGTTTCGTAAGAATTAACGATATAGGCCTATAGCCTATACGTTACTGAGAAATGTAGTTAAACTAGTAACGCTGCTACTGCCCAACACTGCATGAAATCCACTCTCACATCTCTGTTCATACAGACGTGGGGCGGGACGAGCCGCTGGCCAGCTGTGGCCAGCTGTGGTCACTGCTCACAGGAATTATTGGCCTACATTACAGTTTTTCAATTTCGTAGTTTTTGCGCATCTGTCTTTTTTCCTCACTAGTTTTTATTTTCATATGACATTCATTTATATGACGATCGAGAATAAGCGAGTGAGCGAGCGCGGGAAAAGCACCGTGTGCGCACCAGATTTCACGGCTGCCTGCCGGCAAAACTGAAACGAGACGGTTGAAGAGAGGAAAAACACAGAATATACAGAGGCCTATGTCTTTATATGTCCAAGAGACGTTGTCCCGTCCTCACGACGTGAGTGAGGGAGGATGGGATGGTGGATCAGGTTTAGTGATGAGGAAACTGTCACCATGAGCTGCACATCTGTCAGCAGCTGTGCTTCAAACAGACACATCACACTTTAATGTGTGAGGACAGACTAGATGTTGATCCTGTAAACACTGACATGGTGGATATCAACACAAAGCATATACTCACCCTCATAATGATTATTGAATTATAACATAACGTCATAAATCTTTCAGCTGCTGTCTAGTTCTGTACAGTCGCCAGTCCCCCCTCCCCAAGGTGGGGCTTGAAAGTTCCCCTTTGTCCAAAGTGGGGGGTGACAGAACCACTGCTTTAAACAAGGCTTCATTGTTGCGAGTTGGCTCCTGCGTATAGGAAGCTCTTCGGAGGTTTAGGCTGCCTGTGTAACAGGTTTACATGTACCAACGTTTTTTCTTCATCAGGCTCATGTTAAATTCATTTGGTGGTGGGGACATAATTGTTCATGACAAAAAGTGGTGGGGACACATCCCCAGTGTATCTGACACCTATGCTTAGATGTGTCGGACGTGTTATTTAAGTATTTGAATGCAAATATTCAGTTGGTTAGATGATTTTAGATCGTTTTATTAGCTTTTTAAAATTTTCAGTGCACAGTCGTCACTTGATCGTTATAATTTTGATGCTAAATTTTTACCTCATCTCATATCTAGTCATGGGGCCTGGGGCCTTTCTGGAAGGAGTTTACATGTTCTCCCTGCGCCTGTGTGGGTTCTCTCCAGGTTCTCCAGCCTCCTCCCACAGTGTAAAGACATGCACTCAGCTGATTTGTGATTCGCGTCTCTCAGCATGGAACACACGGGCGAAGTTAGCTAACCGTAACAACAACAGTCTTCTTCTTCGTTCGTTTCTTCGTATGTTTTTTGGCTGCTCCGCCATTGCGCTGGTGGTGGCGGCGGGGTGTACCTGTCTGCAGTGCGTGTACGAGCTGTGATTGGTTATTGAGAGGCAGCTACTCCTGCCCCCTCTACCTGACCGGTGGAACAGCTCTGGGAGTGTTGGATTTTTGCAAATACGATGACAGGCTGTAGGTGGAGCCAGAGGGGTTGGATACTTTTCTAAATTACCCATTTCATGTACTACTATCAGAATATAGTGACAGTTCCAGCAAATATGACTAAAAAACTGTTGCCTACTGTAGCTTTAAATTGCCTGCACTTGTGAACGTGTGTTTGTGTGTTGCTCATCTCTCTGTGATGCCCTGTGATGGACCGGTGACCTGTCCAGAGCACAGCCCGCCCACACCCTGTGTATGTACTCTGGCTTCCTCAGTGCAGAGGTTGATTGGAGACAGAAATTTTCCATATGTGTGAATATGAGTGTGTGATATGTGGCACTGTGATAAGATGTAAGATGAAGACTGAGATTAAATTCAGACTGACTGATGAAATGATAC
This sequence comes from Selene dorsalis, assembly GCA_900303245.1. Classification (NCBI taxonomy): domain Eukaryota; kingdom Metazoa; phylum Chordata; class Actinopteri; order Carangiformes; family Carangidae; genus Selene; species Selene dorsalis. The sequence goes on along the minus strand of OMNW01035218.1, from coordinate 4,300 downwards.
ACAGCACATTTTCTCTAGAACTGTAAGATTCAACTTAGAATGAATCAGCATATCAATTTCCAGTTCATATCGAATCCTCGTCCAAGCAGCTTTAGATAAGCATGTTGTCCCCACCCTAATATCACGTATGCAGTAAGCAAAATATATCATGTGCTGATGCAATGAGTTAATTAATTACAAAGGCTGATTCATTGAAACAAACAATAGATGTGACTAGCTTTTGGCAGCAAATGTGACAGAGTTATAGTTTGGTTTCATCAAAGAGTTGTAGTTTGTCGCCTTAAGGGCTTAACTGTTTAAACATAGTTGTGCCCCAGTATTACTAAAAGTTAATTCATTCAGTGGCACACTGTTGACTGTCAAGTTTGTTGATGTGCAAATTATGATTCTGCCAAAAACCTCACTTGGAAAACAGAAAGTGTAAAACTCGCAGCATGGTTCTTTGATCAGACTGACCCAACCTAAGTGTGTAAGGCCAACCACAGGGATTAGCTTTTGAGCTCCGAGCACTGCCACAATGTGTGTTCGTACATTTCAGTAGTGTAACTGAACCTGTAAATGCCTGTGTAAAGTCTATAAAAAGATGTGGAATAAAGGGCAGGCCAGAACCAGACATAAAACTAGGACAACAACGTAATTGTAACATAAAATGCTTCGGGGGTTGTCATCTTATTTTCTCTATTTATTGCAGATATTGCAGTAGCGGCCTCATCAGAACATGCTGAAATGTTATCACACCAACGCTCTGTCATGATACAAGCTCAGCCAAAGCCAGTTCTCCAACTGGAGCTGTGGCTTATGAGGCCGTTGGCTGTGTGAGTTGGCACGTAAATGATTGTTTGCAAGTACGGGCTCATTCTGAAGGCAGTGATGCTATGAATTTATCTCCCTATTGCAAAAGGAGAATGGAGTTTTTGTCCCATGACGCTGGCGTTTCTAAAGGGAAAGTTATAGATATGCTAGTTCTCAAATTTATTTCAAAACTAATTGTACAGTGCAATATTGTGACTATCTGCGCTTTCACAGGGGTGATGATGATGCCGACTGGATCATGGCTCAGGTTGTGCAACCAGTCTAAGCAGTTTTAAATGGTACTAGCTGGCTTACTTTACAAATGTTTGCTTAGCTGCTGCTGTTAAGAATTTACAGCGACGTTCAAGTAATATGTAACGTATGGATAACGTTCAATACTCTGGCTGAGAGAAGCATGTGCTGTGGAGTTTAGCTCCACTTCCCACCTTCTTTACAGGCCACCAAAACAAACCAACGTGTCACGTGATTGGTCGATCTCATTCATATTTGATCAGTATCGGTGGCAGATCGGAGGCGTTCCTAGTTGCTACTGCTGAGATCACATCCATTGTTTCAAAATGGATCTCCCACATATGTCACCAGCTCACTGAGCCTCATCAGTGTAACATAACCATTCCCCACCCATGTTAGTATCCAGATGGAACATGAAGATAGGGTACAAGTAAAATGCCTGATTACATACAATACGATACAAATGACTTTATTAATCCCCAAAGGGAAATTCATTTGTCTGTCGGCTGATCACCATTTGCAGAAGAATCAAAAAAGCCTGATGGCTAAAGGTACAAATTTCATTAAATGAACAACAACATTACAAAAATGTATCCCGTTCCTTTCAACATTTGGTTATCAAATTTATTTCTAAGATGTGGCTCTTATGTGTGTTGTTGTTGCGTGTTGTTGCTAATGAAAGCAAGTCATCAATTATCAACGGGGGTACAGGTAAATGGACCTGAAAGCTCCCACCAGGAGACAGCCGGCTGAGTTTAAAGGCAGGATCACATTTGGCAACTGTGGCTCTGAATCAGTGAGACTGGAAGGTTTGAACATTAAGGCGACTCATAGGGGAACTCTGCCTAACTTTCCACATCAGCGTCGGTTTACTAGTTGCAAAGAGCAGCTAGTGCTGAGCCTGTGAGAGCAGTTGTTTAGTGTCAGGTGTGACTGGGAGTATCAGACTGGATTTCATCATCAGTTATTTCTTAGATTGATTTAAATCCAACAATTTTAACTGTGGCTGTGTCTCAGTTGTGTAAATTGTCAGCTCCACCAGTAGTCTGCAGTTACAGTAATGTGGGCTGAGGACATGTCCTTAGTGATGCCTGCTTGCCTGAACCTTTGCTACATGGAAAATGCTCCGTTTGATGAAGACTGTCCTGTGTAAAGTCTGTCACTCTTTTGGCCAATCACCTGTCTGAGCTGCAGTAACTGAGTGAGAGCTGGAGCCTGTTACTGCCTGTTACTGTGATCACATGTTAACTAATGGTTCAGTTACTGTCAAATCCATCCCAGACCTTGACACCTGTTGTCAAGGTCTGGGATGGACCTTGACAACAGGGTCAGTCCTGGGGCTGGGGGCGGGGTTACCTGACCAACAGCACCAGCGCGAAGATATGCAGAGACGTTATCGATACCGAATTAAGTTTGTTTATCTGCTACATAATCGATGTGAACACAGTTGAAGTGCAGTGGCTAACAGGTAACGCTCATATCAAAACATATTGCTGTCAAAACGTAGTTGTCGGTCACAGCGATTATATATCTTTTCTTTTTTTTTGGCAAAGAAATCTGTGTGATCATTGTGGTTCATTATGGTTTATAATTACTTACACAAAATTGAGGAGAACAGAAGCTTATCTTTGTGCTGGTGCTTAGTGTCTCCAAGGGCGCTTAACATGGAGATTTATATGGACATGTGAAACCTCATCAGTAGCAGAGCTGTTTGTCTACTGTGAGCTGACCTTTCGCCATCAGTCAGACATCAGAAACCGCGGCATCTTAGACCTCTCGACCCTCCTGGCAACCACAGTGTTACAAATGCAGCATGTTCCAACATATGCTATTCTCTTTCTTGCTGCTCTAATTATACATTTATAAGCTACATGCTGTTCTTCTTTGACCTACAAGCTGTATTTTAACCGGAAACATAAAAGAAAGCATTTCATTGCCACATCCTGCTACTACAGTGTGGAGAGCTGCGATGGTGACAATGAGGCAGAACTCTTGACAAACTGTGGCGGGTGGTGTGATGTTTGGCTGGCTGAACATACTGTACTCTGCAGCTGTCAGAAAACAACTGCTCACACAGCATTCACATAAGAGCTGGATGATGTTCCCTTTAAAACTGTAAACAAGGGCCTGATATAGATGAGTCATCAGAGAGCAGAAATGAACTTTTAACAGTCCAGTTTGTGGAGCTTCACTGACTTATAGTTGGTCAGATTTATCACATGACTTTGTTTGGTGTAGCAGTGTTTCCCCTAGCTTTTTTTTGCTTCGGTAGGGGGGGTTTGGATGAGTTTGGATCGCGCATCCGCGATTCCGCCCCCGCACTGCACTCGCTCAGTTCATTCTGTAGGTGAGGCAACTTGCGTGGTGACCATGGATTGGTTATTGACCCCCGGTGGTGGGCGCTCGTATTTTAAAAATCAAACTGAAAACTGAAGATGGCAGAGGGAGAGCAGCGCTGCAGCTTCAGGTGGAGGACTGGAACTGTTTGGGACTAGTCAGACCAACAGGTCCGATCGTGGCCTCACTGAGTGCATGTGTGTGTGTTGTGAGAGAGTAGCGAGGGGGAGCGCCGGCCATCACAGAGGAGAGGAGAAATGTAATGTAATGAATGTAATGGCAACGCATTGGATGTATATAGGTCCTTAAGATTAAAATAAACATTAGGCTAAATAATGGATTTTTTTGTAACTATAACTTGAATTTCTGGGTGGGGGTCCTGTTGGGAGGGAGTGGGTGTCAAATACACTGTAGGTGAAACACTGTGTGGCGTGAGTAAGTGGGTGGGTGTGTGAGTGGTTACACAAGGCAGGATGAGTGTAGCCTATAGCCATTTGTACCAATTACAAATACTATCTATAAGTGACATCACAGCTAATATGATCTTTTTTTTTTCTTCTTGCGTCAGGTAGCTGTCAACAGTTGACCCTGAAGGAGGTTCAGATATGGTATAGTCCACTTTAGGGGTATCTGAAATTGTATCACATTAGATTTTAACCATCAAGTGGAATACTACATTACATTTATCATTACATGATGATAAAATGAATATTACCCCCAAACTATCGATTTTATCCCCCTTTGGACGGGTCCATGTCCAAATTGGGGGGGGTCTGACTCCCCCTAATGAGGCACTACAACACAAAGACTCCCTATAATCTGTAATCTCTTGTTAACGTTACCCACCTCGGTAGACATCGCTCCACAGATTGCCTTCTCACCAGCTTTGTTGAAAACAAATGCACATGGCTGGGGGGGG